>JAHWFP010077394.1:0-18580 GCA_023313725.1 Lithobius niger
ACTCAAGATAGGCCGCGTTACACAATAGGTTATTAGGTTTTACTGTTAGTTACTCCATGAAGGTCTCTGATCTACCTGCGATTGTGTTCGTACTTTCTCTGTAATTAAACCAACATTTAACCAATGCTTGCGACAGGTTACAAATATTTTCATCTCGTGTTTACAGTTTTAACAACATTATTATGTGTGCGGCGTATCTTGAGTCCTGGAAGTATTTTATGAGCGGCTACGTCTTCCAGGAGGGAGCGGCTTTAATCGACGGCCGCCATTGTTTTTGTAACCATTTTGGATAGCAACAAGGCACTCTGCTACCAAAAATGTACAGTCGATTATCTGTCTTCGTTCTGCAGCGAACTCAAGATAGGCCACGCACACTTTTTAAAACAAATGATCCCTAACGATGCGGAAACAGGAAATAAATATCTCGGTTAAGTGGAAAATGGTATTCATGAAACTTCACAGCGTGATTAACATTTGATCAACGTTGTGATTAACACTTCAATCGAACTCCCTGCATGCTCAACATAAGCAGAAATACGGACACCCCTGTGTAGATGGTCTGCACGTCAGACGGAAACAGCCTTGACTAAACAAAAAAAAACCCGTTCTATGTGGAACCTGCTATCGATTCAGACACTTTTTTTTTATTCGTGTAGCGTGATGAAATATCTGTCATAATCGATAGCTTCATCATTTAAGAAAAATCAGTTTACGTATATTAGATCGAAAACGCATATACTATTTTCATCCAAATTGCTTAACAGATGGAACCTGCAGCTAGCGTTCGTTCTATTCAAGGAAGTTTTCAATTAAAAAAAAAAAAATTAACCAAAAAAATAAAAGGTTGTGATTTTATTCATTTGATTGTATAACGAATAACGTCGCCTGACGTTATTCCTATGGACAGTGAGGAAGGGCTCCAGTGCTGTGAAAATTTGAAATAGTTTTGACAACTGCGGTCATTAATTAACTTGTAAGGCAGTTAAACTTACTGTAATTACCTTACATGATTACATTCTCGTTTCTATTTATTATTTCTGTAGTCCAAGATTAAAACGTGAATTCAGTACATAATGTAAAACGTGAAATTGAGTAATTTCAAGTCGGAATGGCAAACGGATTCGGGCGTTAATGCAAATGAAAAGATATTTTCGTTGCATTTTGGAGTTAAATTGCCACCTCACAATTAAAATGAGAATTTTCCCTTTATAGCATTTTAGTCGAGCCGGAGCTTGTTAATTATTTCGTGTTATCCTTAACAACAGTGGCAGTTTGCTAGGAAAACTCTCCACTTCCATCGCATAATGACCAAAGGTCAGACGTATATGTTTGCGTTATTCGTTTTCTGATATTATGCTAACAGATTTTGAAAATGTATAAGCTCTGGAACAAAGTATGTTTCAAAACAGAAGCCAAAAATGCACAGTATCAAACACAATCCCAACACAAATGACTCCAGCTCATTATCGTGGTAATAAAAACAAAATAAAACACTTAAAATTGCATAATGGTGTGAACAGACAACAGAATGCACCCAAAACTGCCTAAGTCAAGGCAAACAGTTAAAACGTTTTTGAAAGGTAGAATAAAAAAATTCTTTAATGCTACATTTTTAAAACTTTTAAATTGTTTGTGCTGACTTATGTAAAGTTCCGGTAAAAAAAAAACCGCCCTTTTTCGTTATATCGAGGGTCGTAATAACAACCATGGAGATATTCAGTTATCTCGAAAACAACTGAACTGATTTTCATGAAACAAAAACTGAAATACTTATTAGATTGTCTACTGTATTTCTACCCTTATTAAATACTACGTTATCTGACTGAAAATTGGCCGAGCGAGAAATACTTAATGATATCTGATATCTTGAAAACTGGTGGATGGATTTTCATGAAACAAAGACTGAAATGCATATTGTATTTTGTTGCTTAACATTGCACGTCATACGTATACAAATATAGCATACATCATAACAATTAATCCAGTTTTTGTTTTATTCAATTCTTTCCAGTAGTTTATGAGATATATTATTAGTAATAATAATAATATAATATATAGAGACGATGCTCGAGGCATCCACCCACCCAAATTCCCAGGCGGCAGATGTTAAGTGGAAGAAGTACCACCATTATTACAGTTGTTTTTTGCCGCATGAGGGAGGAAACCGGAGTACCCGGAGGAAACCCTCGTGCAACGGGCGGGAAACAACCGGAGAAAAACCCGTACATATACACTTCCCATCGCCAGGATCGAACCTGGGTCTGTACGAAGCCAGAGATGTACACTGGGACCAGGACGCCTATCGAATCTGACGCCAGTGCTCGCAGCTACCCGTGCACCAACTTGTGTTGCTCGCTCGGCCAGTTATATTTGGCTACTTACCATTTCATGTAATACGCATAGAAATGTAGCTGATATCATAATACGCAACCTAGTTTTTGTTTCATTCAATTCTGCCTAGTAGTTTTTGAGATATCAACATTTTCGTTCAGAGTCACATACATTAATCTTCCACTTCTTCCGTATAACGAAGGCGTTTTTTTTTTTACCGGAACTGTACGTTTGTCTGCATCTTGCTGTTTGTTTGTACCTTTACGCAATTTCAAGTGTATTGTTTTGTTTTTATTCCCCTGATAATGTGAATTGGAGTCAGCTCGAAACGTCGGGTTTGTGTTTGATATTGTGCCCTTTTGGATTTTTTTTTTACACATATTATGGTAACAGAGCATAAACGTAACAATAATTATTTATTTCGCGCATTGTCCATTTTTATACATTAAATCTAATGTAAATTAGTTTGTGAAGGGTTAAGCTTATCATGGTCATCATTCAGGCAAGGTAACAGGCTAGTCAGCGTTAGCGAAATAACTATAATAATTTGCGCACGAGAGTTAGAAAGAATGTTCGCCGTGTGCTTACAGCTGTGACGTCACTTTATCGCATGCGAATCGAACAAACACACAAGATGGCAGCCGCTCATGAATCGTATATCCAGCTGTATAAGTTATGTAAAACTTAACTTTAGCATCCAGGTAACGTCTTGTCGGTTGCGCAACTTAGTCAGCGTGGGCCATGGTGCAAAAAATTGTAGCGGGGGCCCCCGTCCTCCCTCACACCACCCCATGCGCCACCACACATAAGAAAAAATATAAATATATACCTATATATATACTAACTGGTAACCAGTCTAAGGACGACATATGCTTGGTACCAAGTCTCCTGCCTCCTCAGCTCCGTAGCTTCCCCCTCACCCCATCTACATAATGTCCAGTCCCAGTTCCCTTTCACCCCGTCTCCTTTATGCATCATTAAGCTTCTTACTATTAAGCGCGAGTGATTCATTGAGCCTGACCCACGCAGTCGGGAATAAGGGAAAGAAGGAAGGAAGGAGGAGTGAAAGCTGTGCAGGAAGCGTAGCTGCAGTGATCACCACGCTGATGCAACAGTCCTCGCTTTGTAAGTTAAGCCCCGTCCCCACTTCGAAAAAAGCCCGGGCCTGTGCCTGATTTGTCCACGCTGGGCCCGACGGACCTTCACGTCCTGATCAAAAGCGGAACTTCAGACCACGACCCCGTGTATTTCAAGTGTGGATGTGGTCGGAGTGCGGGGCCGCTCTTTAAGGAAACTTTTTGGCGAAAAGAGTGCTTATAAACAATATCGAGATAAAAGGAAAGCACGGCAGGGGAGATGAAGACAACGACAGCGCCGAAAATGTTGTAGCGAGAGAAGTGTTATTAAAGCCCGGGCCCTGGCCGTGATTTCGGGGTCTTGTGTTTGACGAGGTATGGAAACAAGGGTATCGGGTTTTCTTTTTTTCTGTTGCCTGGCTTGAAAGCTTAAGATTAAGTTTTGGAAAACGATCGTTCTGCAGTTGACACCAGCATGGGAACAAGTAAGAAAAAGACTTGGGCAACCCGTGGATACCAGCAATAATAACTGAGATGTAAACCAACAATAAAGCTGTAAAATTAACTGAAGTTTATTTTATCTCTATTATTTCTCTCATTCTCTTCTCTTTTCGCTCTCTCTCTCTTTCTATCTCGCTCTTGTTTTGCTTTATTTAGTTTTTTTTTTATTTGTGTGTCCCCCCCCCCCCCATCTACTGTCCTTCAGCGTGGGTCTCCCTGCAGTTTTACCCTTCGCAACCCGCACGTTACGCCACTACGTCTTGTAAATCTTACGACATATTTATGCTTGACGTACTGCAGTAATCACGTCTATAGGTAACTTCAAAGTAGAGTTTTCGCCGAGTTCCTGTTTTGTAATCGAAAGTTATTTTCTTAACTGAAACTGAACTCCCAAATTCATCCCACGCCGTGGCTTTTGCCTTTGCCGTTAGTGGCGCTGGTGCGGGGCAAGAGTTTTCAGCACCATCTAGACCTACATAGCTCTAAGTACGTTACCAATTTTGATCCCAATCCTAGAGATCCTAGATCCTAGAGATCCTAGAGATCCTAGAGATCCTAGAGATGTGTGGTGCAGTGGCAACCCGGACCACTGCACTGTGACTGAGGTTGGCGCTAATGACCAAGTTGTCGACGCGCCATTAAGCCTCAATCCCCCCCCCCCCCTAGAGATACGAAAGAAATCGTCCGTATACAAACAGACAGACAGACATTTTTGAAGTCTCGTTATTAAAGGCGGGTTGTCACCAACCGAAACTTTGCAACATCTCGCGCGATTTCGTTCTCTCTAGCGCTTGCTCACTGCAAGCAAAGGAATGCATAAATACGTATCTTTTGACACAACAAACAAGCCATATACATCCTTAATTATTGAATAAAAATGTGGTATGGGTTCGTGCACCTGGAAGCAAGCTGTAAATGTCATGATATTTCTACCACTAGATGGCGCCACGGTAGAACATAACGAATCTACCATAACGCCATCTACTGACAGTAACATCGTTAACGTTTACAGCTTGCTCCCAGATACACGAGGACGTACCAAACTTTGGTAATTATGGAGTTTAAGCAAACCACTCCAAATCTCTCAATTTTTTTACTAATCGACGCATATCATCATCCTCTTGCCAAATCACATTAAAAAACCGGGGGGGGGGGGGGCCGAATTTAAGGTGTAAAAAAAACATTGGAAACACGTAAAACAATAGTTACGATCGTATTGAAGCGCCGGCCATATCGCACGATACAGAGTAACGAGGAAACCTGATTTGCATCGCAATGAAAGGAGACGGAAATTACCTAACCTAACCTAACAAACCCAACCTAACCTAACAAACCTAACCTAACCTAAAAAAATTACAACAAAAAACGCAGACAGCATAGTTTGGAACATTACTTTCCGTTTTCGCGATGCCACCTTTTCGTGCTACTCTGAATCCCGGAACATGGCCGCCGCTTTACACGGCCGGGCCCACCGTGTTACGTGGTTAAAAAACGTGTTTGGAGAGCTAAAAAACGTGTTTACATAACCAAAAAACCATTTTCCCCCATTTTTGTAACGTGAAATGAGCAGAGGATGAAGATTTAGGTCGGTACGTACCAAAATTGAGTGATTTGGAGTGGTTCGCGTAAACTCCTTAAATACCCAAATTTTTACCCAATAATTAAGGATGTATATGGCTTGTTTGTTGTGTTAAAAGATATTTCTTTGTGATTTGCTTTGCTCGCTGAGAGCAAGTGCTAGAGAGAACTACACGGCGACAGACGCTGTGGACTTTCATTTGGTGGCATGCCACCTTTAATCTACTTTTGCTTCCTCGGTAATAAAATCATGTGGAAAAAAATACACCACATATTGCCTCGAAGCATCCCTTACCCTTCAGTACGCTCTGAGCGAACATTTGTTTGGCTAACTGGTATATAACTTCTTCTAGTGAAAATTCTTTAGAGAGGAAATCTGCTAGGCGAAGGCGTTCCAACATGTCTTCGTAGTCCATGTCTGGCTCGGCTGCTTTCGAATCGTAGACGTCGTTGTCACCAAGACCTCCCTTTCTTCGATAAGACTCCATCCTTTGCGAAGACTGCTTTCGCTTTTTCTCGGTAACGTCTAAATAAGATAAACGAACGTCATTAAAAAACAATGAATGTTTATCAGAAAGGTTACACACTTACGTCTCCAAACGCTGCAGGCACAAGTTAAAGAATTCATAGGCGAATTGCAGTTCACCCTGTCGATGTTAAGTTTTACTGCTATTTCTAGAATTTCAACAATGTAATGCTTATTGGGATGTAAGACAACTAATAAGTTGGGTGTGCCACGTTTTTTTGGAAGAGGAATCGATACCACCAGGATGTATAAAGAGTTCTGACAGTAAAGAGGAGTTTGGGATATTATTGGGACCCCGGGCCAGCGCCTATAACACGGTGAATGTTTGGACCACAAAACGCAAACCTATAAGAAAACGTTTTAACCAAAGAATCCAGTAAAAACTTACATCCAAGAGTCAGCACATAAAGACACCAGTAAAATCGTCAGCTCATATATTTCGAAAGACCTTTCCTTCCGATGGCAAGGCTTGCTGAATCCCACTCGTTCGGAGAGGGACCCCTGGTGTCAACCACCATCGAGAAAGTCGGCCGTGTGTAAAAAAAGCCGTTGCGGGAAACTTAAATGCACAGCAAGATGGACTTCTAAGCAAAGGCGTGTTGAAACACGAAACTTGCCTGATGAAGACAGAATGTCTTAAAAAGAACCATCTCTGACTAAAATTCACACCCTGACAACATAAGTTGGTACTGGACTTTTTGATTAAAATGTGTTTCGTTCTTTGGTGACTGTGAAACCAAAGTAAACATGCACCTGTCGGTCTTCACACCTAAAAGGAATGTTTAGAAAGCATCGTTTTCATTTGATCATAACTCAGTGGGCAAATCGGTTGGTGTATAAATTTAAGGTGGTTCTGATGCTGGATCGAGTGTAGGCTACGATCCAATTTTTAGTTCAGTACATTGGCTACCAATTAAAGAGGAAACAAGCTTCTATTTTGATCAAATGCTAGAGTAAGGAAAGTGGATATAGTTTGTTTAAGTGCCTGCTATGGCAGAACTAAAAGACTTTGCAAAACTATGAAAACTGGTAACGATTTAAGAAACATTTCTTTTTCAGGAAAAAAATTGACCAACAGCGTTGTTACAGTATTAATAATTTTAAAATTCAGTTTTGTAAATTGTTACATTTATCCACTTTGCCCCGGGGAAGTGGACACCTACCTGGGGCAAAGTGGATATGTATTAAAAACAGTGTTTATAGCTCATCAAAAGAATGAAAATCATGCCACAAAAGTTTTTAGCATCTTCACTAGTTGCTTTCAGTCCATTATCCATGAGCTAATCAGGCAAATTTTCGCAGATTTCCTCAATGATAAATAAATAATAATAATAATACAGAGACGATGCACGAGGCATCCACCAACCCAAATTCCCAAGCGGCAGATGTTACGTGGACGATACCATCATCAGAAGATTTGTTTTTTTTGCCGCATGAGGGAGGAAACCGGAGTACCCGGAGGAAACCCTCGTGCAACGGGCGGGGAACAACCGCAGAAAAACCCGTACATATTCACTTCCGATCGCCAGGATCGAACCTGGGTCTGTACGAAGCTAGAGATGTACGACTGGGACCAGGACATCTATCGAATCTGACGCCCCAGTGCTCGCAGATACCCGTGCACCCTGATGGGACTTTGATGGGACTTTTCCCAATTGGAGTGAGGCATTAAAACCGAAAAATGTTTGTCATACATATATATGGTAAGAAGGATTTTTTTTAAGGATGTAATGAATTATAAAGTTTACCTACAATTTTCAGTATACATTTAATGTAATCATGCAATAAAACATTGATTCATTTATAGCACGTGCAAATAATGTTTGTTCCTATAGATACATACAATAGAATAGAAGGTCTTGGCCAGTTAGCTGAAAGCTTTTTGAAGGCTCAAGCGGCAGACGTTGAGTGGAAGGATCTACCATCGTGTTAGTTGTTTTAATTTGCCGCATGAGGCTGGAAACCTGAGGACCTGGATGCAAACCTCGTACAACGGCGGGAAACAACCGGAGAAAAACCCTTACATATTCACTTCCCTTCACCAGGATCGAACCCGGGTTTGTAAAAGCCAGAGATGTACAGCCGGAACCAAGACGCCTATCAATTCTATAGCACAGCACAGTACCTGCAAATACGCGCCTACTTTTTTTTTTAAACAGTAGCATTTTAACCAAAACTTGTTTTACATAAAACACAAGTGACAAGTCACGTTTCGTCCAAATGTACAGTTAGTTATACTCTGTACGTAGTCAAACCGCGAGTCAATTATGCTAATAAACGGGCATTATTGCAATTTAAAAGGGTGGTGATGACAATTAGCCGTTCTCCTGAAATTGGAATCGCCTACAACCACCATTCGCACTTCAAGCTTACGCACACCTGTTTGACCCGGAAAGAAGAAAATATTGATTACATTAATTGTCGCCATTTCAAAATGAGACCCCCACACCCAAGCGTGCGTGAAGACGCGCGTCATTAAATCGGCGACTGTGTTTTCAGCGACTACAGCTGTACCTTTAACAGCAGCGAGAGAACGAGATAGGTGGCAGTGCGTTCTGGTTCGCCTCAAGCCACATGACACGACTTCGCTCCTACGAAGATGCGATTCGTTAAACCGAACGTTTGCCATCTGCGACTACTTTACCACAGATTATTAAAACAAGCATGGCCGAAACGACCTCAACCACGGCCGTTTCAATGTTGTGCGTTGCGTTACGCCATTCCCTTTGTAACAACAGTAGCGTAAGGGCGCGTTTACGCAACGAGATCTTCTCGCTCGCCGAACGCTATTTGCTAGGCAACCGTTATTTATTTACGATTAATTTCCCGTTTCTGTTAAATGAATGCGGTAATAGGCAACAATTTAAATGTATTATAAATAACAGCACGGATAAAGAACAAAGCGCAACAGTCATTTTAAACATTGGTACAACATTGTTGCCGTTTCATGCTATTTCCAAAATTTGCTATTCTCGCTGAAAAAAACAGCTTCTAGCAGTGATCAAACGACGGCAGAAAAACGAGCAGCGAGAATTCAAAATCCAACATGGCGTCCATTCCGAGGTTGTCGAATCGAAGACAAATCACCGAATACCGGCATTCAGTAATCTGTCCGTCGTCTTGTACAGCAGTAAAAATTTTTTTCTAGTTGTCATAAATCGACGCTGTCATGTTGCACGCTTCGTACGTCGTGTTGCGAGGCACGAGGAGGAGACTTGCGTCCGCGTTGTTGCCATGGTTACTGCGTATAGACAACTTGAAAGCCACATTCTTCGGTAAAGGTGAGAAGCAGCCAGCAGATCGAATTTCTCGCTTACTAGCTTTCACTTGGTTAATACTATTATAGTATTAACCAAGTGAAAGCTAGTAAGCGAGAAATTTGTCGTTGCGTAAACGAGCCCTATGCCCGACTCTTGTAAAGCCGTCCTATAGTGGATGTATTTTAGGCTTTGACCAAAATAAAATGGACTTAATCTGTGAGTAACAGCCACGATTCTCGACTCAACAGCCATCGTTACTCCGTAACAAAGTAAATGAATAAATAAATAGTAATAATAAATAATAAAATGTTATCGCAATAAGCGAACGGACATGGAAGGGCCATAAAGTAGCCACTAACTCCGAGCCTAAATTACATTTAAAAATATCAGTCTACAAAATATGAAGAACATCACAACCCAATTCATCAAATTTTCCTGCTAGATTTTAATTACAAAATCTATTGGTCGACACGAGATGGAATTTGGTGTTCTCTTGACCTTGTGTCGCCTCATCGTCCTCGTCCTCAACTAAACAGCTCTCACGTCAACGTCGTCCTACGTGTACAATGTACATCCTCCATTATCATTAACTACCTTTGACTTGAATGGGGGTTCAACCGTTCTGCAGTTGTACAGTATCTTCGGCAGGAGATTGGTTGCCGAAATGGTTACAATTTACAAGTTAAATTCTAATTTTAAACACTAGGTTTAGGGGAAAGATCGAACGGCTGTTAGTTAATTACTGAAATTTAATTTTGTTGGAATGACCAGCAATATCGAGAGATCTCGCATTGACTCGTAAACTCTCGACTTCGTCTCGTCTCGCTTACGTTGCCGTCACGTCTTGATTGCAAGCGTTAACAAAGTTGGACTGATATGATTTATATTTTGCGGTGTGTAAAGCACAAGTGACTGATGACCAATAATCAATAAAGGCAAGTAATCCCAACGTATTTCTCCTTTAACGGCTTTAAAGAATATGGTTAAGGAAAGGCAACTTTAAAAGGAATAAAAGTTTAAACTTAGGCCATATAATATGCAACAGGTTCCAGTGAAACACAATGATTTTACTCCTAACCTTGGTTCTGATAAGGTCTTCCTCCATTGGGCATTCTCTTCTCTTCTGATTGGCTCTCCATAGAGGTCAGTCGCTGCCCTTTAATGGCCAATCGGGAGGCAGCTCGCGCTCGGAGGCGAGCCTCTTCCATGGCGTGTTCCTCCTGACTTTCCTGCAGAAAGAGAGAGAGAGAGAGACAAAAGGGAAAAAAAATGAATGACCTTCAGTTGGGCCTAACGACATTGTCTAACGAGTGGTGGCGCTCTGAACACAGCCCTTCCGCGCACTCCAATTGGGATGAGGAAATTCAAAACAGGTTCATGCGGTGAATTCATAACAACTTGTGCTGAACAACCACGCTTATAAAACCAGAAAAGAACGAACAAGACGCAAGACACAAAGATACAACCGAAAGTGCAATCCAATTTTCTGGTCTAAGTTAAAAGTATACTTCACATTATGGAGTCAGACAGGGTGGCAGCTTGGATCGCACGTGGCGCCGCTGTAACATTAGTCTCAGACAGCAAGAAAAGCTTTCTGCAAGATTCCCAGTGTAAATAAGTACAAACCTATTTCTGTAAAACTAGCTGTACCCACGGCGTAACATATCGTCGTTTTAACTGGTTTGCGCAAGCGCTTGCGAAATACTTTACTGGGCAGCATAAAATGAAAACAAGCGTCAACCACCACCCCATCCCCACTCAACCCCCCCCCATTCCCCCATTGTGTGGTCCAATTTCCCCCCTTCGGCCTGCCGCCGGTACCCCTTTCTTTTTATGCCCCCCACATCACCTGCTCCCCCACCATTCCCCATTGTGTGGTCTGAATCCCCCCCCCCATCCCTGCCCCCCTTCCTTGGAACTCCTGGTGTTTGGTCTTGTTGGGAAATAGCGTTTTCAATGGAGGGTGCCACTGTTATTCTCAATGTAGCTGAATTGCCTGTTTCTCTGTGTAGTAACCAAGCGCGAGAATCCCGCAACAACGATCGTGCATAAGTGATTGTTACTTAACCTACTTTGAAACTATTTGGGCAGATGACCGGAAGAGGTTAACGCTTGCTACAAAATCCTTGAAACTTCAAATCGGCTCTAATAGTCAGGATTATTGAGGCAATATTACGTTTGTTACTGATTGTTACAGGGTACATCCATTCACATTGTCGACCGCTCTCCCCTTTTTCTTGAATCGTTGTACATACTGGCACTGTTGAGTTGGTTCTGCAGTTTGTTTCAGTGTCGAGTGTGTTATAATGTTTCTTGTATTTTGTTTGTATTAGGGCGCATGACCTCGGGCCACTAGGCTATTAATAACACCGTTGAACAGTTTTTCTTTGCGACCGTGCCAAGAATGAACGTGCGCGCCCTCTGTCATTATAGTGCACCTCATCCCAACTTTGCTGTGTGCTCATCCCAACTAAGCGTATAAATGTAGATATGCGTGATGCGTAGGTATGCGTGATGTTCCATATGAACGGCGCCTCTTACGCCTTGGCCTCGAATCCGTAGAGCTTCGACGCCTGCAGGCAGACCTGTGTCTTACCTTCTCAATTTTGCGTGGGTTTGTTGACGCAGATCCGGATGCTTTCTTCTCTGTTAGTGGAGATGTTTACACCAGGAGTCACCCATTCAAACTTGCTGCAAATTGCGTAAGGAGAGACTGCACCAGGTATTTGTTTTCTAATCGTGTTGTGACACCGTGGAATGGCCTGTCATCTGAGCTGGTGGGGTTGACGAGTCTCCGTATGTTTAAAAGAGGGCTAAAAAAAGTGGACCTCTCGAAATACTTAAAACTAGCGGAGTCGCTCGCTTCGCTCGCTCATTCCGCATCGTCTCGCTCCCCTACCCCCCTCCCCTTTCCCTACCGTCTCGCTTCCCCCCCCCCCCATTTAATTTGCCGTTCGGTCGCTAGATGGCATTGTATGTTCGCGCTGCTGGCCGTTGCGTTCCGGGCGTAGCTACTATCTCAGCGGGGCTTGACTGCTACTCTTATAATTTGCCGTTCCGTTCCGTCGGTAGATGGCATCGTATGTCCTGCTGGCTGGCTGCTGGCGGAAGATGCAGATGACTGTTTCGTTGCTTGCTGCTGCTGCTTGCGGATTTAGTGTAATTATATATGTATATAGATGCTTTTAAATGCTTGAAGTGCAATATGTTGCATGGAATGGTGTTAATTGATTCTATATACTGTTTTTGTGTGTGTGTGTGTGTGTGTGTGTGTTTTGTCCTGTCTTTAAGATTGAGGGACCGGAGTTTGTGGCATGATTCTCTCATCCTTTCGGGCTCCAATTACCTTTTCTTTTTTGGGTAATAAACACTTATTATTATTATTATTATAACTAGCAGTTGTGCCCGGTTTCGTCTGGGGTTTTGTTTCTCGCGTGGTTGTTTCCAGGTTTTCGGTAGGTGTGGCCTAAACGTTGAATGCGACAGGCAATTTTGATTCTTGGAGATATCCTTTTTTCTTCCCATCCTCTACTTCCCCTCCCCCTTCTCCTTTCCTCCCATCCACCTCCCCCAAACCGTAATAGGTTCAGTTAATGCGAGATCATAATTATGCTTAACACTAACAGACGCACGGACATTCTCCATGTCAGTATAGCTGAGCGGTAGGACTTCGGACTTTGGTCTCAAAGGTCGTGGGTTCAATTCCCGCTCAGACGGTCTGACATTTAAGTCCAAAAGGCAACGTAAATAGGTTTGCGTCTGTATTTATTTGTGTTTTACTGTTTACTGCAGGATTCCCTCCTTTGTTAGATAGTACATTCTGGCTATCATTATTCTAGGACATAATAAAGGTTGCCCAACCAACTGCGCAGATAACATTCTGGGTGAGGACTCTTTTGGATATAGAAATCTTCTTGCCGTCATTAAAGAGACTTCCATCTAAACGAACTCCATATTGATTTAC
Source organism: Lithobius niger (assembly GCA_023313725.1). NCBI lineage: Eukaryota > Metazoa > Arthropoda > Chilopoda > Lithobiomorpha > Lithobiidae > Lithobius > Lithobius niger. The sequence continues at coordinate 13,237 of JAHWFP010077394.1, forward strand.
TGACTAAAGCAGAGGAAGTATTTTGTTTTATTTACCTGCTGTTAGTAAATATCTTGCTGTGAAAGCATTGCGTCGTGTGCACGAAGCAATGGATTTATTGCAAGTGTTTTCATTTAAACACCAGTTTCGTATGCCACGAGATCGAATTAAATTTTCTTGAATGGCGCGTGAACGGGCATGGGGTTTCGAATAAATAACAGAACTGAACAGAATGAAGCATCAATTACTGTGGCTTGTTTAATAACTAGAAATAGAAATAGAACATGCGCGGGGGAATCCACACACCCAAATCCCCAAGCGGCAGATGTTAAGTGGAAGAAGTACCACCATTATGGCAGTTGTGTTTTGCCGCATGAGGGAGGAAACCGTAGTACCCGGAGGAAACCCTCGTGCAACGGGCGGGAAACAACCGCAGAAAAACCCGTACATATACAGTTTTCATCACCAGGATCGAACCCGGAGTCTGTAAGAAGCCAGAAATGTACAACTGAGACCATGACGCCTATCGAATCTGACGCCCCAGTGCTCGCAGCTACCCGTGCACCCTGTCTTTGCTGCGTTATTTAATATCATACCAAAAACCAAAACTGGTAAAAGGGGCCGCCAAGTTCCGAATGGTTCGGCCCTTCAAAAGAGTGATATCAACACACCAAAACATTCGCCAAGTTAATCGCAACGCTTAATAGTTCGAAGGTTAAAGGAAAACTAGAACATTGCTAATTTCGGTAGCAATGTTCAAGTTTTCATTTAACGTCCAAAGTATTATTCGGTGCGATTAAGTTGGCGAATGTTTTAGTGTGTTGATATCACTCCTTTGAAGGGCCGAACCATTAGGAAATTGGCGGCCCCTTTTACCAGTTTTGGTTTTTGATATGATATCAGTCCTTTTATTTAAATTGTGTTTTAGACTCAACTCCACTACCGTGCAGATGGGTAATAAAGTGGCATGTTAATATTGTAATTGCTGTAATTTGTTTTATTTCGTTAGTTTTGGTGTGTTGATATTACTCCTTTGAAAAGCTGAACCACTCTCAACTTGGTGGCCTCTTCACCAGTTTTTGCCTTTGTTTATTTTGCTTTGTTTTTAGAGATGGTTTATTTTTCGTGAATAGGACGTGAATACAATTTCTTTGCAACGTTGTTTAGATTCATCGTGCTACACTAGTGTGTGTCTAGGCACGCACGTCAATATACACGTTGTCATTGTCCGAACTTTGGCTGTCCAATGAGAGACGATGCCGACAATACTAACAATGGTTATACCAATATTTTCGTACTTACGCGCCATCCCACGCCACCCTCGTTACACCCCTAGGCTCCAAACCATAAAAGGTACGTAGTTCGTATCGTACTGCAGCCATTCGTCCGATTTCATAGCTGGAAGCCTTTCCGTTATCTCGGTATCGATGAATAATCACCCTATGGAAAGTAACATAGAGATGAACGGACTAGAATTAGCTAGCTAGCTAGTTACACATTTTCAACGTTATTGAGGGTCAGATTTTGCATTGAAAGCAGCTTAGCTGGCATTCCTACACGAGGTAATTTTTGTACGGTGAGTCATTGCTCTTGATTTCAACACAATTTAAGGTTTTGTACCTCATTATTATTTTTTCTCAAGTACCTGAAATGTGCCCAATTATGTTTTAAGATATAAGACACTGACGCTCTAGCGCCGCGCTACAAAGGTTTACAACCTCGATAATTGAATTGACGTGATGTTTGTTGTGATGATTGTTACCTAACTTGGCGCGACACGCTAGCGTGTGTCTAGATAAATTTGAGATAACACACGTACTCTCCTTCATAGCTTAACCATACACATGAAAAAATTGTAGAAATGATATCCCTCCCTTGAAGAAGTCGATCGGTCCAGACATTGCTATGAAATTGACAAGCAGCCCTGAGAAGGTTTAGTATCGATGAATGTCTTAAATCAAGGGCTGAGGGGGTTTATCGTCTATGCTGGATAGCAAACATGGCGACGTTACTGCAGGAATAAACTATTTCGTAAGTGGTATACAAAAAACTTCTTTGCTGTTATTTTTTTGCAGTCACTGAATGTTGTTAGAAAATGTAGAAAATTCATGTGGATATTACTGTAAAAAATTAAGAAACCTATTTTTACATTTATAAAGTCATCATATAACGTGGCTTACCACTACCATGAAGACGTATGTGCAGCCTTATAATCAATGTTATTAAGCCAGTTAGGTAAAGCTATTAATCCATACAACACAGTGATGTATTAAGGAATTTTGTTTGGGAGAAAAAATCATCATGGAAATGGTTCCTAATTAACACTGGCGATAGCTATTTACCGAGCTTAAAGGCGGCGCAACAAAACAAACAACAAATGATTTAATTATAAAGGTGTCACACATACCCCACCCCTCATCCACCACCACACCTATTTATTACAATTCTCAAAGTAACACGGATTAATAAACAAAAACGTATCGTTAAAAGTTAAAAGTAAGGGTGTAAAAGTCAAAACCTGTACGGAACACGGACAAGCTTTGACTGTAAGGGTTTAGGTGTCAAATTTGGCCAGTAAGACGCTGCTAAGCATTAGACCCTTACTACCCGTTGATCATGTTAATGACATAGTAACTCAATTTTGTAATCTAATTTTATAAATGTTTTTCAAGCCTATTCAGATTGAACGTGTGTATGTATGGTTATAATTAGAAAAGTTTTGTTTTTGTTCTTGGAATATGTTTAAACAATTGCAAGAACAGAATTTTCCTGTAAAATTTGGCACTCTTCTGTTTTCCTTTGAAGTTTTTTATTATCTTTGTATGAACTTCGTACATTTAAGGCAATTGACAACAACCAATAATGAGATCATTATTGGTTGTTGTCAATTGCCTTAAATTGCCTACTGCAAATACCAAACCAAGACAACAAATTTTCAAGCTAAAGCAAAGCAGGAAACGCAAATCCCACTACCACGAGACTTGCTTAATTAATGAGTTAGTAAGCCAATTTTGTAAATTCAACTTCGTAAATATCATCCCAGCCTATTCAGACAGAATGGGTGTACACGCTTACGCTTGTAGCAGGTTGTCTTGCTTGGAATCGCTGCCATGTTACCAAACCGGAAAAAAATGTCAACTTAAAGCAAAGTAGGAAACCCACACCCCCACTATCATTGGATCATCACATGGGTCTTTATAGGACGATCTCGGACAGCTGTTCCTCAAAAATCGGGCAGTAAGGGTCTAATGCTTAGCAGCGTCTTACTGGCCAAATTTGACACCTACACCCGTACAGTCAAAGCTTGTCCGTGTTCCTCACAGGTTTTGACTTTTAGACCCTTACCTTTAACTTTTAACGGTACGTTTTTTTTTTTTATTAATTATTGCAATATCGCACCAAATGTATATAACACATAATACAGCCAAAAGGTGCATAAAAAAGTGATAACGCATTCACGACGCTTCGAAGCAACAACTCGGCCTTCTTATCAAGATTTATTTTTATTTTTATTTTGATCTCTTGTTCTTTCTCTTGATGATGATGCGGAGTAGAGGCGTCGAAATATCGAAACAACGTGTTGATTTTTGTGCATATTTTGGCCGCTTTATGTTTAACTAGCATCGTACCCGGCTTCGCCCAGGGATTTATTTGACCCGTGGTTGTTTCCCAGTATTTGCTCGGTGCTGCCTGATCGTTCACTGCAACAGTCGATTTTTGTTTGTGTAATACTCCCCCTTTCCGTCAATCCTCTCATCCCCCTCTCCCCTCCTCCTTTTAGCCCGTCGTCTATACGTAGTTGAACACGTACCCGGCTCCCGGGTCCCGTGCTTGTTGTTTGTTAGTTCTCTTCAGGTTCAGTTAATGCGTAATCGTATGCTTAATGGTAACAGCTCACTTCCCTCCCCCCCTACTCCCAGTCTTTCGCTGTGGCTTAAGCGATGCGTGTGAAAAAGAAGTGTGCATGACGTTATGTAATACTTGCCCTTGATATTACCACGATGTTTAGTTAGAAGGATAATTGTTAGAGCAAATTATTGTTAGTCGAGGCAACATTGTGCCAATTTCAACTTCTTTTCAGGGCAACAACGTCCCAGTTTCAACCTCATGCCAAAGAATTGAAACACTCGCACGTTTTCATTGTTGCGGTTGCGGTTGCTTCATTTCTGCTATCAGACTTTGGTTTATAATGTAAGAAGAAGATGTAATGGACTATAACGCATTTTCAGTAATTTTAGAGCTGCTGTGATATCAGGATGCCTATTGTAAGAAATTTTCTTATTTCAACAAGACGGATATTTATTCACCTTCAACGTAATTTTTTTTCGAATTTTTTCGAGTCGGGGTGTTGTAGTGGGGGTAGGACTGGCTAGTTTGCATAATGTATCAGGGTCGCTAAAAACATGGTAATGTAACGATGCGTTTCCCAATTAGGAACAAAGAAAGAAAAACTCGGTGCCTTCGGACAGCAAACAGGAAAAAAAATTGAGGTTGCTTTCAGTGACTCAGTTCTAGGCTTCAAGGCAGGCTTTAAGAGGGGGAAAACACGCCTCCCCATTTGCCCCCGAAGGTGCACCAATAACAAACCATAATAAAATAATTATTTTTTTTGTACGTACTTCCTCAGCCAATGCTGCACGATGTGCCGCCACTTCCCGCATACGGCTTTCTCGCTCATCTTGTGCTCGGAGAATCTCCAAATCCATTTTAACTTCCTCCAGGTATGAAATTGCGTCATCCTGCGTCATCTGTAATGGCGAACCAAACATCAATAAATAAGTAAATAAATGAACAAACAAATAAAATGCATTAATAAAAGTTAAAAGCAAAGTGCTAACGTTGTAGTAATTTTTTAATGTGCAATTAACCCCCTTCCATACCTTGATATACGCAAGAAGACAAAATAAGTAAGCCTAAAAACAAACAACAACAAAAAAAAAAAAAAAACGAGCTCATGAGGGTTCTCTGGGCACCCAAGTAAAGAGAGCAATCCGCTGCTGAGTTGTTAGAGGTTTAACCTGTGAACCGTTCTGCGGCTAGAATTTTTTTTTGTTTCCGTCCTAGTTTTTTTTATTCCCATAGATCCAAGAGCCCCTGGTGCTCTGAAAAGCTGGTAATAATCTTTAAGTAGACCAAGGACCACATGTAAGTTGAAAATTAAAAGTTTTTTATTTGTGTGATCTTGCGAGTGTCTGGAAGCAAAACATGGTGAAAGCTTATTTTATTTCTTAATTATGCATAAGCTGAGTACGTACTCCGTAATTAATTAGTAGTCTGAAGTTACAAGAAACTTTTCTCGAATTCTACAGCAAAAACTTTAATTAAAAAAAAGCGTAATTTTCTTCCTTTCATTTATGCCAAAGCT
>JAHWFP010077394.1:18590-32640 GCA_023313725.1 Lithobius niger
GGAAGGAATGGGGTAGACGGTTGACTGCATTTCCAACGCAAGAGTCCATCCAAGTTGGATGCAGGCGCTTGACGGCCGAGTTAAGTGCATTTGACGAAACAACAATGGTGCATTTCCTGTGGCTTTGGCAAAAAAAAAAAAAAAGCCGCTCTAGTCCACGGTTCACTGGACGTAGCGAGCGAAAAGCACAAGAGCTGAGCTGGCTATTCTAGTTGCAACGTGAAAGACTCTTTCGACTCTTTCGACGATACAGACCCCGCAAACCCTGAAGTGGGCAATGGAAGAGGATTGATGGGTCGTAATGGCGCAGTACGAACCGGGCAAATCTATCCATTATGGATATATGAATATGATTTGGCCGGTCAGAAAGTCGGTAAAACGTAGGAGCACGACTGTGTTAGTAGGCTATATCTAGTCGAAAGTGGGTATAATGCGCTGACATAGGTCTTAATACATTTGGAGAGTAACGTTGCATGAGGGTTGGTAACAACAGAGGCGATGTCGATCTTTATTAAGTTAAAACTTTTCGTATAAAGATGATCAGACTCTAAATGGTTGCATTAAATTTTGAGGAAAAAAAAACTACCAACATTCGGTAAACATACTAATTTACAAAATAAATTAATACATTTGTTTCTCTTGCGTTTAAATCGGGCATTTATTTAGATAATGTTTAAAATAAAGACCACTTAAATCAACTCTATCCCCCAGCCAACCCTTATAATACCGTTAAGTCGGTCCTATGCATGTCTTACTTCGCTCATGTCTTGGCTCCCATCGTTGATGACCCGTCCGTTGTGGGACAAGGTCGTGTGATGAACTCCTTTACTTGGAACATCAACGACAGTCTTTGTGATGGAATCAGGTTTGGCATCAGTTCCCCCTTGCCTCGACGTCGTCTTTTCTGAAATTTGGGCCACAGTCTTCCCGCTCGTAGGATCTTCAACTGGAATTAAAGAAGACAGTGGGGGAAAATTGTAGCTTTTGGCTTAAAGACAAAGAAAGACACAAAGAAATACAGGCGTAGAATAAAGGCTCGAAATAGGAGACGTCTTGACATAAAAGTACGACCAAATACTACATCACCGAACTGACACTGGACTGTCTTGGTGTTCCCCCAGCAGAGTAACGACTCTAAACACAGCTTAATGCAAGCACAGGAATGGACGTGTTTATTAGGCACCCAGGCCTTTTATAACAAGGTGTCATGTGAAACAGTGATCATGTGCCACATCTATGGTGATCAGTACCAGTCATAGTTACCGGTTACATGTATGGCACTCCTATTAGTGTATTAAACTAGGATGGGTTAACATAAGGAAACAAGTATAGCTTATTACTGTGGTTCCACAAGTGACGACACCACAGACACGTCGTCTGATAGCAACAATTTGGCACCGTGGTAATGCTTTGCGTGTAAAGGTATCCGATCTCAAGCAATTATTCAACAATGCGCAAGGCTGAGTTGAAAATAAACAATATAGGTACTGCTCGTGACCAAAAATGTGAGTTATACAACTTAAATATAGCTGGAATAAAGAAACAAAACTAAAGAAAAGACACGGAATGCATGGCTGTAAGAATTGGTAAGGACAATTCACCATTAAAATAGATTTACGGCCGCAATTATTATTATTTATTTTTACTTCTTCTCTTACTGAGAGTCTAAAGCTACCGTGTGTTGTACTCCACCCATCTCTAATTTACGTTGAATGACTATTAAAACATTCAGCCATGAACGATATACCAATCCTTTTTGAAAAATGCAAACATAAGTATTGAATCTGTGAATCTATAAAAGAACTTCAATGTGCATTTTTAGTATTTAGAAGCACAAAAGAAATAAAAAAGCAAGGCAAATCGCACCAAGCATTTGATAAATTTACAAAAGATTGTAAGCCTGTTGCATGGCCAAGTGCATACATCACTTCAACGTTTCCGGTAATAGTTTTTTATATGACAGGCTTTCCTATTAGTAAACCAGAGTGCGAAGCAGAATTTTAAGATGTTGGTTGGTTGGTTCGTTTGCTGTACTTTTGTAATCTGGGTGGAACCTAAACGAAAGGTCGGATCGGAATGAAATTTGCTACTTCGCTTGAAACCCCCAAGCATTGTTAAGCTCGAATCTGCCATAGATCGATCAATTATTACAGGGAAAATTACACCTTTTCAATTTTAACTCATCTCTGTAAATCGGGAATCCAGAATAGTTAAGGAATTCCAACGAAGCATACAACGTGTTGCTGGTAACCAAAGGATTTAAAAAAAAAACCGGAATGTTAAAACGTCATTGTATCCTTATAGCTAACAATATTTTTCGACATAATTAAATTAAATAATAACACTTGATCATCGCATCAATGAAGAATGGCAGGCGATCAGAAAAAAACAAGTATTCTGTTAATAACATGCATTCACTTCATGTCAGAAAGAATGCTTGGAGGAATTTCCTTCAACATCACAACCAAACGGGCTGTCTGTAGCCATGGGGGGTCTCAAACTTAAAACCTTAAATCGTCACAGTATGACGAAGCTGTTTCCAGGAAACGATACCACGCAGCAGGCAATACGTTTTACAGCACAGTATGGATAATTAACATCTTCATTTAATAGCTACGAAATTCCCGTTACTATGGTAACGCAAACTCTCAACACCATGACGCATAAAATATTATGAAAATGTAAACTAATTACCGACAATTAATGTGAAAACTATGCGATGGCACCGAAAAAGAAAAGTTAAAAAGCAAAGAAAAGTGGACAATTAGAATTTAAACTGGCTCGCAGGCTACAGCATCCTTATTTGAAAATCCGTTTCTGGTTAAATTGTGGTAACTATGCCAAGTTTAGACCGATTATGAGATTGAAATACACCAAATTGAATGCTTCAATGAGAGTGTGTCGTGGTTTGACTAGAAGTCAGTAGTATAATATTCCGTTTTTAGTTATGCCTATATTCTTAAAACAAGAAACCCAATCTTAAAATCTGGTGTGCACCGAGTTATTGTCAAAAACTTAATTTAAGTGACATTAACCAATGTGGCAAAAACATAATAATAAATATAAATTTCAATCCCCTCCGCCTGCCATAGGCCTAAAACCTGTTTCCTAGTTATAACTGGAAACAAGTTTTAGACCTATGGCAGGCGGAGTGGATTGACTGTATGTATGTATATAGAACTTTTGTTAAGGGAGGAAAAGAAAGATATGCTGGATACAGTTTCTGTGCCCTGCCACTGCATGCGGTTTGAAAATGAACTCTGTACTGCCTTTTCACTTTGTGGACAGTTTGATAAATTTGCCATGTGTTTGAACATTGAATGCAAAAAAACATTTTGAATGTAGCATTACATTCAATTGCAGACTTGGGTCATATGAAATTTCAACCGTACATTATTTACCAGCCTTTAGGAAAATTATTTGAACACAACGTAAACATCACAAGGGATGCATTTCGTCTGAATTTAGTGTGTATGAGTAATCGTGAAAGTCCACGTTTCCGAAACTCATTGTAAAAAGCGCTTAGTATTAATCTCTTTAAACTTTCAATTAATACATTTCTTGCAAAACATAGTATCGTAAATTAAACGAACACATTACGCAAAATAAATATCAACGTAACACTATAGAGTAAACCAAAGTTCCCAGCTTAAAGACATGGTAGAAGCGGCTGACTGACACTTGGTACGTGATTGCCATGGAGGCTTACTTTCTTGACCTTGTACTATTAGTAAATTATTTTTACCATTTTCAGAATTTCAGAAATGTATAAGGAATTATTTTTCTGTGTTATGGATCTTGCAGGTTTATTATTTTTATCTGATCATTTTTCACGTTTTTATCCCTACACTGCTTTGCAGGAAAAAAGAGATGAAAGTCACAAGTCACTTTATCAGACTACAAATTAATTCTCATTCTCCCCGCCACCTAACGAATTCCTTTAATTTGTTTGTTTCAGCCTGAAAAACACAGCAGTTAGCCCCAAACGCAGCATGTCTGCGCATCTTCATTCTCTGCAAAGGGGAAAACATAATGTTTAAACAAGCGGATGGGGCGCGTTACCATGTCATCAATGCCAATTATTCCAATTAGCCCGCAGCACTCTCCATTAAGAGTGGCAAAATCTCGAGCTCATTAACTCTGCACTCCTATGGACTGCTGGCAGCTTGAATCTTTCCCAATAAAAGCTTTGTTGCAAGCTCTGGTTCTTCGCGTGGAAGGAAGTCGATGCCTAAGAAGCAGCGGCAAGTCTCGAAGACGCTCACTGTTCTGCTTAGCATGTTGACTGTCACTGCCAATTGCTTTACATTCGGCGTCATTGGCTTCGTGCGCGGCGTTGCCTGGCACATCCCCTTATTTGTGACGCACCCTCATTTCGTAAGTCTCGCGAAGCAAGTGACACTTCTTGATGGCATGTTTGGAGGAAGACGCCAAACATTATTGTCCGACCGACTGCGATGTTCGATTGTAACACAAAGTGGCAACGAAGTGCGCGTCGCATTAATTCGTTGAGCTCATGCCAAAAGTATGCGCTTCCTTTTCTGTCGAGTGCCGTAAGAAAGATGCCTCTTGTTGGCATTGTGGTAGAAAGGGGCATATGCTGAGGTAGTGTTCATTTTAAGCCAAAGAGACGAAGTCGGACCCGCCTTTCTTGCATATTTGTTGTATAAAGGAAAGTTACATGAAAGGTCATTTGTAGCAGTCAGTCACTTGTAAGAGTATTCAGTAGTGTACACAGACCACCGAGAGGGCAGGGGCAACGTTTTAGTAAAAGGGCGCAGTAAGTTTTAGTAGATTTTTTCCAGTGACCTCTTTTTGCTCCCATTTTTTGCCTCTTTCGCCCTTTCAGAACTTTTCTGCCCTTTTTAGGCCTTTAGGCTCTTTCAGGCATTGCCCACCATCAAAAACGGTATTTTCCGAAAAGGGCAGGGGCAATGCCCCTCTGCCTTCCTCCTGTGCTTAGCTTTTGATGCCCAGCCGTATAGTTATGCGCGAGAAAAAGAGAGGGACAATTGTGCTAGGTAAATCCCAGCGGGAAATCCTAGGTTATTTTACATGCCATAATCGACAGAAGACATCACAGGGTCCTTCTCTTCCCGAAAATGCCAGGGGTGGCTGAAGTAGGACTCGAACCCGGGACCTCCGGCACACAAGACGTTCATCTAACCCATCAGGCTACCTTGCCCCACGCCTTCCTCCTTTGCATACAACTGAGCATATTTAATAAGGTCAGGTCCAGTTAAAAGGATCTCACTTATTCAGAACTGTTAGCACAGTGTAAGGTAGGCCACCACTGCCAAAGTGAAGTTGATTCTACGGCCTTCCCGACTTTGACATTTTAGCTGCCACCACTACGTCGTGAAGAAGTGAAGAAGGTATTTCTGCATGTTGGGCCAATTTCATGCACAAGTTCAGGGAGCACTATCAAAAAATATCACTTTCCAAACTTCATGTAGAAATACTTCTGCTGTTATTACAGACATCCCTTGTACCAAATGCAAGACAGCAAACAGTTAAGCTTATAACGATTTAACAACTTTCCCGTGTAGTATGCTTGCACAACTACCTCGCGGAATTCGCTGTGCCATCACATGGATTTACAGTTCGACAATAAAGGCTTACAACCTTACCCCTGCCCAGTATGCTCGCATGATTACCTTACAGAATTAGCCACACATTACGAGTTATGTCTAGGGTCCTTGGTGTATTTCCGATTCCTTCACACTACAGGACTTGAGAGCCTGAACCATAGCAATTTTCCAGAGCCAGAACGCAGAATATTTTAACAATGTGAATCTTTCCCCACTCCAATTTGACCTTCAGCCCTCTGCTTGGGAAAAAAAAAATGATTACGACCCCAAAACGGCTGTGAAAAGGCAAGCAAATCAAATGAAATCCAGATTAACTGTTTTTGCCGCATTGTATAAATCGACAGTAAGAAAGTCACATGATAAATGCAATCGTTCACTACCAGACTAAAGGAGTGGTGACAAATCGGGATGGTGTATCGAAAATCATTAAACCTGGACCAAAATGGCATAAAGGTAACTTGTGACTCAGTTTCGTCCTTAACTTCAGCTAATCCACTGTGTCAACCAGCTGATCATTACGGATGGAATGATTAGCTGGTTGACACAGTGGTTTATCTGAAGTTAAGGACGAGACTGAGTCACAATTTACCTTTACGCCATTTTGGTCCAGGTTTAATGATTTTCGATATTGCGTTGCTCGTCCGCCAATTGGTGCGGCTTACAAGGTTTGATGATGATTTTGTGACAAAGTGATCCCTAAATAAGTAACCAATAAGGGACCAATCATGCTGCATGCCACAAACCCTGTCGATACAATGGTTGGGGCACTTTGTCGCTTCTCCCAAGGATACATATCTCTTTAAAATTGACGAGGTGTCCCAACCCTACGTAGGCTACAGCATAGAAAACATTTGCAGCATTTAAGTAGGTTGACTAATGAAACAAATCTGTACCACACAGGAAAGCTAATATTTAGTAGAACGTATAATCAATAAATGCAATTTTTAAAATTTAATTTGCTTGTATCATCAAGCATCTGACATAAACTAATGCTTGTTCGATGCAATTATGGCAGCCCTCGTCTATGGCCGGGTTTATAGAGCATTGTTATGATTTCCCGTTTGCATGAAAATACTGTGACGTCACAACATCCGCCAATTATTGTTGAAGGTACTTACAATTAAACACCGTGCACCGTTACCCGCCTCCATCACCCAAGCTTCAGAGATTCCCACTATACGGACTTCAACAGAACAACGATTATAGAGATTCCCACTGCGGGATACAATAGAATAAGGATTATCGATATTCCCACTACGGGCAAACGAACAAACAAACACAAAACTATGATCTTGGTTATATAGATTATACCTTTATCAGGCATTTTGGAAGAAAAAAAATTCTAGTAATGGGAGCAGCAAACCTGGAGACAAATAGCAATTGGAACTGATAAATACCGACACGTCCACAGGACGTACACCACGAGCCACAGTTTGCCATGATGTCATCATGAGTCAGCCACTGACAAACGAGAATAGTGCATCTTTGGCCGTCTGAGTGGACTAGCCCGGTCACGTGACACGTGCGTCACGTAAACAGCATCGGCGGCCTTTTCAATTCAACATTTTTCTACCATTATTTCATCGGCCTTGGTTTGAAGCTAGCCCTGGTTTGAAGAAAGGAACTCGTACGTTTCAAGTTCGTTTCAACTCTGCTGCTTATCAGTTTCGGTTTACTTGCATCTTAGAGCAATACACTCACTTCGCTACGGGAGGAGCATATTCCTATGGAAAGCAACACTCTGCAAGCCATATATTTTGAGGGCTCGAATTTGGTGGGCAAATGGGAAAAAACGCGTGTTGTTACTACGGTGGCTCATTGGGACAAACATCGACTTTTTTCTACACACAGAAAACTTTCACGAAAACGGAACTTCGGTGTTCCAAAACCGGATTCAGACACACTACAAGCTAGGACGATAAGGTGAACTGCCCCCCGCGCCATCTTGTTCCGGTTTCATAAAAGTTTTGTGTGTGTAGAAAAAAGTTCTTGTGTGTTGCAATAAACCGCCGTAACGTTGCGATAACGCCGCTTAAAAATGGCCGGCAAACAACAGCAAGGAGAGCAAGGGAGAGAAAATTTCGTGAAGGTAAATTGTGTTGGCTAACATTTGCCATATGTGGTTTGTAAAAATACCACGAATTGTTTAGGCAGTTTGTGACAACGTAATGTTTAGCTTCTGGCGTTTTTGAACTCCAGTGTGGGCCAGCTTAAGCTACGATATCCAGCGCCATTTTGTCTGCGTTTCTGCGGTCCTTGTCAAGCGGTGAGCACCATTTGGCCTTCAGTGACGTTACGTTGCGACATACCCCAGCAACAGCAGCAACCTGAGTGACATTTTTCTCACACAAGATCATAATTTTTATCATGTGCTCTCCATGAAACGTGAGACAAAATTACCTTGGAGATTTCTCTCTTACGTTCTCTCCGATACGGCAGGCAAGAATATTTTCTCACTTTGCAAGAAACCCATCATGTTAAAATTTATCGCTGCTATGGACAAAGAGACGCAGCCTTTTCGGTTCTTGACTTTGTTGTCGAGGTTCGTTCCTGGGATATCGTCAGTCTATTGCAGCGTGGTAACACCAGCTCGCAATACAGCACTAAGTTTCTTTTCGTATCGACCAAATGCCTATACATTTTTAAATATTTCTTTGAAACAATGGCCTCCTGTAGTTGGAGGGGGGGGGGCCCCCCCCCAGGGACGCAGAGGCCTGTATTATATAGAAAACAGCAGGAATTTGAAGGGTTCTCCTGCAACTTAAAAATGCCGCTTTCATACAAATTCATTTCAAATTTTCAGACTTGTGATTTATTCTTAGTTTTTGTCTCAAACATTTTTTTTTCTTGAAACAAGGGCCTCGTGTAGTGGGGGTCTTCCCGGGGATCGCCGGGTTCCCAATCCGACACTGCCTTCAGCCCTCTGGTTGGCAAAAATGATAACCACCACAAAATGGCTGTTAAAAGGCAAGCCAATCAAATCAAAACCAGATTAACGGTTTTTGTCTCATTCGAGAAATTGACAGTTTGCAAACGCAGGTGATAAATGCTAACGAACGTTAGCTGACGGACTAAAGGGCTGATGAAAAATTGGAATGGTTGGGGCACGTCCTCTCTCTTCTCCCAAGGTAACCTGTTCCACTTAATTTTTTGTTCTGTTTTGAAAGTTCATCGAACGTCAACCTAGGCGCGGTTAATGTAAGACTAACACACTGACGGAACATAGGAAAATTAATAGAAACTTGGAGCTTTACTTCATCTGAAGACAAGAAATGCTTGTAAAAGTTGAAGTAGCTTAATTTGAACTGATTTAGACGTTCAGAAGCAGACAAAAGTCTAAAAATGGAGGGAGAAAACCCGGGGATCCGAACTGAGAAACTCCGATCATCGCGGGGCAGCGACAACTTCCAAAACTAGACTCCACAGCCCGCGAAGAAGCCTAGTAGCCTTTAACCGGTCAGCCCTGACTAAGAGGGACTTGCCAGTCATCAACTAGCTCATCTTCTTCACGCAAATTGGCTGAGCTTGCCCACGATAACAATAAAATTTAGTCTTAAAGGCGCCTTTTCACGTTGTTAACTCCTACATGCAGAATCGTAGAATCTTCGATCAATATACAGTATGTCCCAAAAGTCACTACACAAATGGGAAACTCGTCACACACCGAATCACTACACAAACTGAGCAAATCACCTCATTCATGTTTGGTCATTGCAGTGTGGGAAAAATGTTACTTCAGCACTGCATACCAAGGATCATCAGTTAGTGGGAAAAAATGCCACCAAAGCTAACTACTGACCAGCGTGTGGAGTGGGTGCTCCTCTACGGTGACAACCACAGGACCACACGTCAAGTCGTGGAAGAATTCCATCGTCGTCATCCAGCCATCCCTGCCCCTAGCAATAAAATGGTTGCGGATATTGTGAAGCGCTTTAAGGAGACCGGGTCCGTACAGGATAGGAAACGGACTGGCAGACCAAGGACTGCTACTGATGACGCACACGCAGTTGACGTGATTGCACGGGTTGCAACCAATCCCATCATGAGCACTCGGCAGATTGGCCTGGACGCAGGTATAAGTAAAAGTGCTGTGTCCAGAATCATGAAACGAGAGAAGCATCATCCCTATCGCTGTAAAGCGGTCCATACAATACAGGATGGGGACCCGCCACGACGTAAAGCATTCTGTGACTGGGCACTGGGGCAGGAAGCCGTTGACCCGGACTTTACCGCAAACATTATCTTTTCCGATGAGTGCCTCTTCCACATGGATGGTCGCGTCCACACGCACAACGTGCGGTATTGGAGCGCAACCAATCCTCATTGGTTCCGTCTGTGTCGTGACCAAGGTGCCGCCAGGGTGATGGTATGGGCCGGCATTTGGCGAAACAGGGTTGTAGGACCGTTTTTCTTTGACAATAATGTGTCAGGTTCCAGCTACCTCACCCTGCTTGAGGGACGATTACAGGACTGGATTGATGAACAACCCCTTGCCGCTGTTCGACGTATGTGGTATCTACAGGATGGCGCCCCTCCCCACTTTTCATTGGCGGTCCGGGCCCACTTGGACAGTGTGTTTCCTGGAAGATGGATAGGCCGTGCAGGGCCTGTTGCATGGCCACCACGTTCCCCCGATCTCACCCCACTGGACTTTTACCTGTGGGGTTACGTGAAACAAGAGGTTTTCCAAACACAGCCAACCTCAATGCAGGACTTACGCGCACGAATTGTTGACGCGTGTTCAACCGTACCACCCGAGATGCTAGATGCTGTCCGCCATGAGCTTTCTCAACGCTTGGAAGCGTGCATCGCTACTGGAGGAGGCCACATTGAACATTTGTAATCCGTCCCTGTAACATCAGTAACGGAAAAATAAAGGCATATTTATCCCATTTGTGTAGTGACTTTTGAGACATACTGTATAAAGAAAATAGTGGTAAATAAAAAAAAAGCAGCAACACTTGACCCATATCAGCCTATTGGATGACGGGAGAATCTGGAACGTGAATGCTGTGTTTAGAATATGGGCAACGCTATCGAAATGGGGAACAGGCGCCTTTAAGACACAAAACATAAACGTGGTACTAATTTACAATACTAATTAATGTATGATGTGTAATGCGCTTAGGTGTAGTTTGTTCCACATTATGTTTGCAGGAAACTGACTGTATGACGCCATGTTTCCTGCCACTATGAGTGAAAAACACGCAAATATCCCACTCGTAGCCCCAACAGTAACTGAGTAGAGTCTGCGAGTGTGATATACAGATGTTTTTGTAAACGAAGCAAGCAGTCTGCATTAAAGACTGGCGTTGTGAGGATACACAATACACTAGTCTGAGAAATAAATAAAAGACAACTGCCCCGACTGGGACTCGAACCCAGGACTTCCCGTTTACTAGCCGGGCGCTCTAATCACTGCGCTACCGGGGCGGGTGCTGGCTGCAGGCTCCAGCCGAGCAACGTAGCTGTTCAGTTTTTCTCAGTGGTGACCTAGAGATCACAAACATACATACAAGGAGGGAAAGCAACTTTGCTTCTTAGCCTCCACACAAGAAATAATGCAAGTAGTACATAAAGAAAAAAATCACAATGTAAAGGGTAAACGAAGCAAGCAGTCTGCCTTAAAGACTGGCCTTGTAAGGATACACAACACACTAGTCTACTTTACTACTTTATTTACTACTTGCATTATTTCTAGTGTGGAGACCAAGAAGCAAAGTTGCTTTCCCTCCTTGTATGTATGCTTGTGATCTCTAGGTCACCACTGAGAGAGATTGAACAGTCACTTAGCTCGGCTGGAGCCTGTCGCCAGTACCAGCCCCGGTAGCGCAGTGGTTTGAGCGCTCGGCTAGTAAACGGGAAGTCCTGGGTTCGAGTCCCAGTCGGGGCAGTAGCCTTTGTTTCTTTCTCAGACTAGTGTATTGTGTATCCTCACCCTTTTAAAGGCCAGTCTTTAATGCAGACTGCTTGCTTCGTTTACCCTTTTAACCCTTTACGTTGTCATTTCTTTCTTTATTTACCAGATGTTTTTGCATTCGTAGTGCAAGGAAACATGGCGTCCTACAGTCAGTTTCCTGCAAAGATAATGTGGAACAAACTATAGTGCACGGATCAAACGCATCATGATCGTAATAAACTCATCATGCACGCAGTCAGTCAGGCAGAAATACCTGCTACAGGGGCTGCTAAGGACTGCCAGGCGTTGGCGGGAACAAACGGGCGGGCACGGGAGCGAAGAGGTGGCTAGAACAGCGTATGTTACGCCGGGGTCAGCCGGTATTAAGTAAAATCTGTAAAGTAGCACGCACGATAATGACTGAGACAATCAAACCACGGCGTCCAATGGATTTTGGGTACTAACCACCACCAACCCTCATGGGTGTACCACAGCTGACAACCAGTATAGCCTGATCACAGTCACTTGATTGATCGATTTCAATTCCAAATCAGCGACTTGAGACGAACGAATTGCGTGCAACTCGGCAACCAGAGAACCAAGGCAACGCGTCGACTTGTGACAAAAGTGGCGACGAAGCTAAGCAGCAAGCAAACACCACGCAGTAAAAACAGTCGAAGAACCGCTGTTTATTATTGGCACTAGGGTTTAGTGCCCTGCTGAGAAGTAACCTCATTTCAAAGTTGCCATAACAACACGTAATGTTCAAGAGCCAACTTCTTAACGCCGGGTGCTCAGCTCCTTCACCTCTTCGGCGAATTCGACGCCTCGTGCTGCGCGTGGCACCCTTCTACACCACAACCACCGGAGGAACGATAGACTAAACTCGCAGGCTTTTTTTTTTTTTTTCCTTTGTTTGTTGGCGGTGAAGCGAGCTAAAAATAGTCCTTCCACAACCGAATGAAACACAGTTCATCAGAACTCGGATTTCACGTAAAATTGGCTGCCGGTTGTCATGAAAGGCATCGAATGTACAGTGGCTCCAAGCTTTAATGATGCCCGCCTCCATTCACAGCGGGCTGAATGAATGCGAGCTGAACAAATGCGGCTGCGAAACCTTGAAAGAGCCATGAAAGAGTTGGAAATAACGAATACGAACTCGACTATACAAGACGACAGAGCCCACGACAGTATATCCTATCCTAAGCCAAGGTTATATTACTTTAAAGAAAGTTTTTGAGGGAAGGGGATCAGGTGCTTAATCAAGAAAAGTTTCAGCAAGAGATGGAGGCGTTCACCACCTCCGACCCCCCCACCACTAGCCTTCCATCATCGGTTGTATCATACTTTTTTTCAAAATTGATTTCTTTGAGCTTTTCGTCAGTGAGACAACTTACTACTTTTAAATTGACCCCTTTTTAAACCTTCCTGGCCCCTCACCCACCCTCTCCTTTCTAAAGCTTAGAATGAATGCGAGCACAGGGAGAAGAAAACTCGAATTCCGACCGGAAAATCAGAAAATCTTATATTAATAAATACAGATGCAAACCTATTTCTATCCAGCCGGAGTTGGCTTTCCGTCCGGTTTCTGCAAGAAAATCTTATCAATTAGTGTAATTGACATCGGTTAAACTAGTTGGTAAGTTTGTGGTTTTCTGTTCGAGATTCGAGATTCCATTTTGTATCAATCTCGTGTCCATTGGAAACGTGTAAACTATACATAAGAATTACGCAAAAAGTCCATCTAAAGACGGGTGACTTCTATATTTAAATGAACAAAAAAAAAAAAAACGCCTAGAAAAACATTAGCGCTCGTATCCCCATGTAAACTCAGCTGTGAAGGTACACAAATAGAAACCGAATTCGAGTTCACTAGAACGAAACGAATTGTAACTTGAACTCCAATTTCTTTATTTGATTTGTTCGTGTTTGTGTTTTATATTATAAAAGTGTTTTGTGTGAGCGTGTGTACTTTGTGTGTGCATTTCTCACTTGTGAAACATGGAAATCTTGTTAAGGGAGTTTGTTTTGCTGTGTTTATAAGTTTCCTTTTTAGTTGTATTCGACTGAGCGATAATATTTCCATTTTATGTGTGTATTTTTTACTTTTCAGTTTTTGTGGGTATTTTGTTGTTTATGGCGTTTGTTTTGTATGTGTTGGTTGGTTTACATTTATTTCTGTTTCATGTGCGTGTATTTGATTGCATTTTGTGTGTGTATTTTTTAATGTATGAATATCAAACCGTTTTGTTTGATTAGTGATGTACTCTACATGTATGCGTGTGCATGGAGGTTGGTACACAACCTTTGCTAACTAATACAATCCTTGTCACAATCCTTGTTCCCTGGAATTGGAGTTTAAATGTTAGTTCATTTCGGCGAGTTAACGCTAATTCGTTTTTTTTTTGTTTGTGTACCTTCACAGCTATGAGTTCCATGGGATATGAGCTCTAATGATTTTTTTTTCTAAACGGCAAAGCTGTTTTTTGTTCACATAAATTGTTGACTTTTTCCGCTTCCTTTTTCATTGTAATTGTTACGGTCAGTAGCGTGCACAAAC
>JAHWFP010077395.1:0-22083 GCA_023313725.1 Lithobius niger
TTAGCTACCGTTAGTGAAGTCTAAGATTCCATTTTTAAAAGTAGCAATTAGACGGTTTTCATTGTATAATATTGGTGATATTTTTTCAGCGCATCCCACACGTTATTAGACTTTGCGTTCTTAGGTGTTGGAAGTTCATTCGAACATTAGGAGTGACGTGTCCGGTTCTGGTGTTGTGACGACAGCAACATCAGTGCTCTTAATGTCCAAGTACGATTTTTTTCTTACAGAGTTGGTCTCCGCTAAGTTCTTGCTACAATACCACGGCATACGCGTTGACACTGACTGCTGCCCACGGCAGTTAACGACTGTAACATTGTTGTTTTCTTATTCTGATATTGTTTACGTCAAATGATAGAAACCGGAAAAAAGGAATCTTCTAAGCACGCATTCCGGAAGTAGTTACAATGTCCCCTCCAATAATTTTTCCACGTAGCGGCATTTCTACCGAAATGACGAAACGAGCTAGGCTGTTCAAGAAGATAAAAATTTTCCCTGGGCATCGAAATTCAAAGTAAACTTCAAACGCAAATGAAAAGACAAACATTGCAATGAATTTGTGAGTACTTACTGCAAAAAAACTACTCGTTTCACCTGTCGCGCTACACGTAAAGAAATAAATTAAAATACAAGCAAAATAATTTATTGGTGTACATAAAAAAAAAAGAGTACAAGCTTTAGTACCAGCTGATGCAAAATGGGGTAGCACCAGAGGGAGGTTCAGAGGTGTAATATTTGGGGGTGGGACGTAGTTATAATCTTAGTGCTTGTGTTTTAGGCTACTCACTTAACTGCTAACGGGGCTGCCCACCAAAGTCAAAATAATGCCTGTTATTCACATAAATTTCAGAAGAATTGCGTGCTCAGAAAAACCCGTATCAATACACGTAGCACAGTCCCTGTGTACAAAACTTTCATATCCCTGTTTACCACCAGACTGCGCATTCAACTTTAATAACAATTTGTGCATGTTTGTGCGCACGAGCTAACTGCGCTCGCAGCTTCCCCTTTTCCAGAAGCAACAGATTCACTGCGTTACACGCAAGTGTGTGTGTGAAGCCATTCTCGTGTCATTAGCATCTTCGGGAAGGATCGCATGCCAGGAGTTAAGTTTCTTACAGCTTTTTAACTTTAACCTAAACTTAAAAAATTAAAACTGCCATCTAGTCAACCAAACTATGTGAAATTTTTTTAACGGAAAAGGGAAGGGGTGAACAGATTTTAGTTACTACCATTACTTTATTTAAACATTCATGTGCGCTGTTGACTTATTTACATTATTTATATGTCTTTCTGTATATGTTTCAACTATTGTAGACAACTAGCTAAAGCCCATGCTGGTGGTGTTGGATGCACCGTTTGCAACACTAATACGGTGTGGTCGCTCATGTGTATGTCCGTGCTTCACCAAACGAAATTTTTTCACTTGCTGGCTTACTAACGCTCAATCAATCAGCGTATCCCGTTGTATAATTTTTCGTTAGTTGCTAAAGTGGTTGCGTATTTCTCGTGCCCGTAAATTGTACGATAGCATGTGGCCGTTTCAGATGCCACAAGGCCGTGTTAAGGCATTTATGTATATATAGACTATTGTTACTTACTCAAGTGACAATTCGACACCACAATCAATTTGAATAGTTTCATAAATCAAACTGAAAATTTTCCACACACTCTTAACAGAGTGTAAATTATATACAATAAACAGCTTCAAGACTATTCCGTCCAGAACAACTGATGGTCTGTTACCTTTGACAAAACATAAAGTAACTTTATTGCTAACTTTTGTCTGATTAAAAAAGATGTTTAACGGAAAACTTATTATGCTTCACCAGAACTTGTGCTTACCCAGCCTTGGTTAACCTACGACAGAAGTGTAGAGAGGTTATGGACGTACGTAGTAGCATTTTAATAATTACATAAAATACATAGAGCTTTTGGTAGATTCAGTGAATCTAAAAAAAAAAAATAAAAAACTCCAGAAACCAGGGAGGTTACTATGTCCCTTACGTGATATAGTCGACAAGCTAGAAGAGCAACACACAGCCACAACAATGAGCTTAGTACCGTTCCTTAACGGCCTCAGTCATGTGAGTGCCCGACCGTGTGACTTGTATTCGGCCGTCTCAACATCTAAGCTGCTAGGCTCACTTAGTTTTTCCCTTACGCGAGTAGTCTCTGTAACTAGTGGATACACCAGTCTCCCTCTCCATATACTCATGACAGCTTTAGTTAACATACAAAACGACAAAGCCCAAGATGTAGTAATGCATCTACAAGGCAAATTTTGCTACCGTGCCAATCTCAGCTGTAGGTACCACAACAGTTGCCTCCTTTTTTTTTTTTTTTTTTTTTTTTTTTTTGGCGTATACAAACCAGGTGCACAGGCAGGATTTTCTGAAGGGGTTTCCTACAAATAATTTTCGCCCCCCCTCCCTCCCCCTCCCCCCTCCTTTCAGATGGTGGCTCAGGGATGGGCATTTTTTTGCTATTTTGGGCGCTCTGGTGGGTTCTCACTGCAATTGACATTTCAAGTAAACAAAACTAAGTGATAAGTAAGAGTTAAATCTGTTATCTTGGGTTATATCTAAGTGGGGGAAACCGAAAAATGCCTCTTCTTGAAAACCCGAATGTGTTTTCCGTACAACTCGGAAACTCCCACCTGCAAGCAGAAGAGCCCTCTTCCATTAAATCAATAAATCAAGCGAAGAACCCACCGGGATCGTAGTGTTTAATAAAACCTAACCTAACTTAACCGAGGAGAGATAGGAAGTTGACCATTCAGGTCATCATACCAAGAAATAAACATTTTGTGCTGGATTGCTCGCAAGATCACGAGGCGAGCGGCTGTGCCAGTCCACCAAAGTGGTGGGAACTAAGAACGTTTAGATGTTTCCAAAAAGTTATTAAAAAAAATAAGAATGCATGAAAACTTTAATTAAAGTCATAGGTTAACTAAACAACGTCTGTAAATAAAAAACGAAGTGCCAAAAATGAAGTAACAGTTTAAAAAAAAATAAAGGGCCACTTTAATACTTCCCACCCACACTATGACGTCATCTACGCCTCGTCCCTTCCTCCCACGCGATGGAGAGAGAGAAAGGATTGCCCTCCGGACACATTTTGCGCGCCGGAAAGTGGAAAGGTCTTATTTGCATTTTCGATTGCACCAGATGACACCGACGGGAACGTGCGTTTTGTCTCGTGCTAGGGTTGCTTGCTTGCTTGGTATCTCGCTACTTCCCTCCCTCCCTCTACCCCACGTGCTTAATATAAGCCTCCCCTCACCCCTACCCCCCAAGCTTCTCGGCCCTACCATCAAGCCTAGTTTTACTCTGGCTTCAAAATGAATGATGATAATCTAAAACTAAAACCTAAAGGGCAGAGAGTCTTACCCAAACAAGGTAAAAAAAAATATCAGTTTCTTTGAAGAAGGTATCGTTTGTTGTGGTAAAAGAACGAATTTGAAGTTATTTTTTATGCAGTCGCTTTACTACAGATACACTACATGAAACCAGTGATGGGCAGTAGTTAACTACATGTAGTTACAACTAGTAATTAAACTACTTTCAAAGTAGTTAAGCGGTAGTTACAACTGTTACCGTAAATTGTAATTAACAGCTGCTATTTAAACTTTTTTTTTGTAGCTAAACTACTTGTTGTTGAACTGTGTTTTTTATAACTTTTATAGGCCAACCGACAAATTTTGTAGAAAATAATTAAAGTGATTTTTTATTATTTATTTGGGGGGAAGGTCAAATACAGTGCTGAAACTCTTAAAATTCTGGCGAAAGCAATCGGATCATTCCATTCACTACTGAAATTGAGAACAGCGCTTGAACTCACTTTGCTACAGCTCTCTGCATCAGCCTGAACATTACCAGAAGAGTAGCAGTCATGACCTATACAGTGCGTGTCAGACGTGATCCGTGTGCCACTATCACTGATTTCACGCTGCTCAATTTGTCTCACGCTGGGCGCGCACTGACCAAGGCTGAATAATGGCCAGCCCAGGCCAGCTCGTTACGGAATTCACATTTTGAAACTCATAGCGGCCGTGTTTACTCCATCCAATGGTGGGGGGACGAGGATGAGAGGTGCAGTCCTTATCCCACCACAAAGCGATTGCGTAGGGGAGCAGACAATACGAAGGGTTGTTTTTTTTTTATCATGGCAGAAGGATAGTTTATTAGATGGAGTGTTGGAGCACACCTCTGACTAGTGGTGCTCTGGTTGCTCACCAGGGTTCATTGTCTCATTTGCATATAGTTCTATGCATGGTCACTTGTGGCCGCCCCTTATGCTCAGAACTAAATAGTCCTTTCTCTGTTCACACCCATCTTTGTATGTAGCCACCGCATACATACCAGTAGAATATAGTGAGCGCGTGTTCGGTGCGAGACACATTTAGCAGTGTGAAATCAGTATATACCTATTTTATTGAGCGTGCTCGTCATGGAGTAAAAGTGTCGACTGAAGTAAAATTTTAGAACGTTTTCATTCGGACGTCCTTAAAACAGTGGACTGTTAGTGTTTGGGTTGTTAACTTGGATTTTTGTTAGACTATTATTTCATTAGATTAAAAAAAAGGTAGTTAAAAAGTAGTTATAACTACTAACTATCACAAAAAAAACTGTAATTGTAGTTACAACCAGTTTTATTTAAAAGTAGTTAGTAGTTGCAACTATTTTTTTCACTGTAGTCAGTAACTGTAGTTTAGTTACTTTTTTAGTGATTACTGCCCATCACTCTATGAAACCCTTAACTCAGACAACTGGTCACTGAAAGGCCTTTGCGACTGAACAATTTAGATGCACGTGAAGCATGTTTTATCAACCAACGAAGAATTGTTTGGTAGTTAAAAATAAAGATTATATGTAATCTGGGAGCGAAACAATCGGTAACAAACGGGGGTGGGGGGGGGGGAACAGTTGTTTAATGCCTGGTTGTATCAATACACTGAAAGAAATTACATTCCCATGAGGAAATTGTCATCAATCTTTTGTTTATTTCATTAAATAATTCCAGCTTCGTTGCGTTTATTTACGCTCACCTTGGGAGAAGTGACTGAAGAGGAACGCGCTGATTGAGCGAAGCGAACGAAGATCAGTGTTTGTTAGCCAGTGTGCGCAAAAATGCACTGAAAAAAATACATTCCCATGAGGAAATGAACATGCAGGTTTTTTTTTAACAATTCCTGATTTATTGCGTGCATTTTGGCTAACTAAGGGAGGAAGAAGTAACTGAAGGGGGTGCGCTGATTGAGTGAGCAAAGTGAACGAAATTCTGCGTCCCATTGTGCGCAATAAATATGGTTAAAGAAATTGTTTGTAGAAGCATGGACACGCATGAGCGACCAAACCATGCCAATGTTGAAAACAGTGCATCAAACACCACTCGTGCTTTTTGTTAGTATTGGATATAGAAGGGTGAATCTCACACGTCATTTCCGCAAAGATTTCTGTATGCTAAATGTGTTGAATGCAGCAATCAAAAAGCTTGTTCTTGGACATACTTTCTGTCAATGCATATATTGTACTAAACGGATAGTTTGCACTTTGTCGTATTCTTTGATCGGGTATTCGTCATCATTGATGTGCTTGATTGGGTCTTGTAGCATTGCACTGATGAAAAGAAACAGGTCCAGAACATAAAAGAAGACACAAGAAAAGCAAATGAAATAATAATAACAATAGTATACTGGTTTTTCCACATATTACGAGGAGAGAAGACGCAAAGGGCAGGGAGCTACTAATACAGTTTCCAAAACATGGGTTGGGGTGGCCTGCTGGTGAAAGATTTTAATGCAAGGGGGCGCTTAAGAAAGACATTCAACTATTCCAAAACCAGTATCCTGTGAAAACCAGAAACAGTTAAGGCATTTACCGTTTCTGCCTCAAGCGCTTTCCAGAATGGAACAACCCGTACTGTGAAGAATCATCGACCACAATCGAGACGCGAAGATTGTCCGTCAAGCTGAAGATTGTGTCAGTGTACAAATTTGCGGGGGACAAGATCGGAAGATCAATGGAGATCAAACCGTGTGGGTCTTGTAAGTTAAAATAAGATCGAATTTTATTCGTAGTAGTTACAGCTCCTCAATCAAGACCAAGCATGCTAAATCGGTTACTGGAGTCAATTTCCCTAAAGCCAAGCAAGTACTTTGTGAACCGACGCTGGACTCTCCAAGAGGTCAATGTCCTTGGCCAAATGTGGAGCCAGACCGGGGTCGCGTATTCAAGGATGGAGCGTACAAAAACCTTCAACGCCCAAACCTTGCTATCATGACGCGCTACTCGTGCAATTTTCAAGTGATGCCAAAGCCGAGCAACAAGAACGGTTGGCTACAGTTAAATAATTTTGCATATTGGCCGAGCTAAGCAACGCGTTAATACCCCATTGAATTTATATGTTTGTTTGTCTGTGTGTATGTTTTTCTGTTTGAGGCTCCATAACGTTCGGCAATTTTGTTTTGATTTGATTAAAATTTCACCGACAACAAGATTTGTTGCGTGAAAGAATTAAAAAATGAAATTTCTACCTCAAATATTTTAGGGGCAGGGTGAGGGGGGGGGGACGATATTTAACGTATAGCACTAGGCTGAAGTCATATAAGTACAACAGCAAAGCATTGCCCCGTGGAGCACCTGACAGAAATCATAGATTTGTGAACATAGACACTGAACTAATGTATTACACCATCTCTCGCTCGGCCGAGTAATTGTAACATTCAAAATTCAATTAAATGCTAGTTATGCTAGTTTGTTTTATGCGATTGGTGCATGCGATTGTAACCGTTTGAATTCTATGTTCATTCTTGTTGAAATGCAAATTGAATTAAATACATCATTATGAGCTTCACATTATATACTTGATGACCTAATGTCTGGGTAACCCCCCCCCCCCTTGCCATTCCGAATCGGTTACTACGAAAATCACATAAGTATGTGTGTATGTACCTTGCCTTGCAGTACATCTACTGATATCGTCCTTGAAGGTCAACTACTCAGGAATGTGGACTTAAAAAGGGTAGCCCTAAATGCAACGAATACCCAAACAAAATGGAAACGGTACTTCCGGCAAAGCAACCTTGCTGAACCAAATGTGGCTTGGAATCTTCACTGAATGTATTAGTGTCCAGCAGCGAAGCATCCCTGTACAAAATTAAATAAAGTGTTCGTGGTGGTCGAGAGGGGGCAGAATCGAGTCTGGTTGCCCGACGAAGTTGATGTTGTCGATGACTGCCAACATTGCCGACCAGGGCAGAGTGTGAAGCTACTAGTCTTCTACAGTAGCTATGGGTGCTATTCTGATGTTTTTTTTCTTTCACAATATCTTGATCCGTAACCATTTTCGGAGAATTCCCAATTTGATACCCCTGGCTTTGTCCCTCATGCCTTTCGTTTTATTTCTAAAAACTCTATTAATGTTTAAACTTGAGTGGCTGTATCTAGGCGAGCATTTGTTTGCTTCAGGTGACCTGCAACTTGACGAAAATTCAGAAAAATTCAAAGCACTTTTCACGTAGATTTCAAATTCCTGAAGTAGAATTTCACCTTGGTACATGAGGAATTATTTCAGTACCTTCTCACTTCAGTCTACTTTTCATGGACAAAATAAACTGAGGTACGGAAACGAAGAAGGGGGGGGGGGCGGAGTGAGCGAGAGCAGCGAGAAAAGACCCTGCATTTTAAGTTTTAGTGCCTAGGCCTAAATTATACGATCAGCAGAAAATGTTGACACTATGATAAGCAATACAGTCCAGCGTTATGAGTCAATGTTTTCTTCGCTATGTGAAAAACTAAATTAAGTGAAGCATACATAAACCATTGTGGAATTGATAACGATAACATCACTTGATGCTTAATGTACGGTTTGACTGATTCAAAGTCAAAACAGCAAAGGAACACGAATAAGGTTTCCTGTAAGGTTTCAGATGCCACAATGTTGCTGACGTGTTAAGTCCACGTGAAACCTTACTGCTGTCCTCCACCACTCTAGCCACGAAAAACAAAATGTTTCATATGTTCTTTACTTTAAAAAAAAATTTGAACCCGGTAGGAAAGCTAACGATTGGTGTCTGCCATTTGATTTAACAGCATCACTGAAAAACAGTAAAACCTAAAGACTAAAGAAAACTAAAAAAATAAATATAAATAAATGAATATGAGATGTGTATGGCTATGTGTGCATCTGGTTGTTCTTAATTCCAAGCTATATGGTTTTAAATGTAAGCGATGTAAGGAATATATTACTCGATAAGCTAAGCACTACGAAACAAAGCCAGTTCATATTATTATTTGAAAGTTGGGTACTAATTTATTTTGCTTGTGTTGAAACCTACCGTAATAATACATTAAATAACTGTTGGACCCCCTATTATAATATTTATAGAGTCTGTTTTCTTTGGTGGTTGCAATGGTTGAGGGTAGCAGTAAGGTTTCACGTGGACTTAACACTTCAGCAACATTGTGATGTGTGAAACCTTATAGGAAAGCTTATTCGTGTTCCTTTGCTGTCTTGACTTTTGATGTGGAACAAGTTTAAAGCAAATGGGAACAAACGTGCACGGTGGCTGATTATTCTGCTCAGTTTTAGCTGACCATTTGCACGGCCAACATGAGCAGCCCACCAGCGTTGTCGTGGCTAGTGTAGTACATAAATGGACCCTAACGAAAGGAAAATTACAGCCCCTAAGCAAACAATGAGGACCAACAGCGTTCCACTTCAGGCTGACGCCAGCTCTCGAAAGTGCAATTTACGTTTAGGCAAAATGACATTCCCAGAAAAGGGTTACGACGGAATAAAAAAATGTATGGGCCATCCGGCCAACCCTTACAATAATCCGGCTGCATATTGAGCGAGCGCGCGCGCGGCTCAAGAGAGGGGAGGGTCTTTAGTGCACTGTCACGACTTTCATTTCGACCAGTCGCGTGAAATATGGCTGGCTCATTGCAAGTCTCGTGGGAGCGAGAACGAATCGAGAACGACTTTAATCAGTGCATTTGGCGTTTGAAAAGGACATAACAAAACGACACTTGCACCAACCTTCGACGCGACCTCTGGGAAACGGAAGGACAATTAACGACAGCCATTGGAGAAACGGCAAAGTGTGTTATTGCGCAACCGCAAAACTGTTAAAGAGTCCGAGAACGGCCGCTTTTGACGCTTAGAATTGAAATGCTAGATCACTCTTCAAGAAACAACACTATTTCGAAACTCGTTTTTTTGTTTCGGTGGCAGAGCCCAGGCTAGTTCCTTAAGGAGCTGCACTGGAAAGGGTACCCTGGCAAAGTCTCTGTTAGTTTATGCCAGCCAGGCAGTGTGAGAGACTACCATACTTCTTAAGTAGCTATAGGGTCTAATCTGGCCTATCTGCGATGATCAGAGATTTCCCTGTTCGATGCCTGGTTTGCCTCTATTATCGTCTTCGTAATACAAAAACGTGTGTTACCGGTGAAAAACGGAGCTGTTCATCTATACTAGCGGTAGTTTGCTTCAGGTCACTTAAAACTCCAAGAAATTGATTAAAAAATCCATATTGGTAAGCAATGCTTTGTTATTAAGTCGGCGTTGTAGCACCGCATTTCAATCAAGATTATCGGCTTCATGCTTCCTTAAAAGTCCTACGATTCACGAAGATGTCGTCATTGGCCTAATATGGGCATAAGGAAATTGAAAGTAAACCGCCTCCTCTGAAAGAGGTGTACTGTATAGATCTGTGGTTTATTGGTTGATGACTATTGAGCGACGAGTAAAGCTTTGATTTATATAATTACTGAGTAGAAAGGTGTGGTTTTTTCAGTGTAAGTCGACCATGGTGTTCGTTTTACGGAAAGACCACAAATGACAAAGTATGCGTCTCAAGCAGCTTGCATGTCAGGCTTCATGTCAAATTCACGTGTTAAATGCAACAATCTTGTTGTAGACGTATTTTCTGCCAACTCTAGTATCCGTTAATTAGAAGCCACCCTCTATTATACGTTAATTAGAATCATTCCTGTGCTTTTTGGGATGATTGCCAGATATTCTCCAGTTGCACTACCAAAGTTTTTGAAGTATTTTTCGGGCACAACAAAAACGTAACAGTAAACGCCAAAAAGCGCCAGTGGAAACTTGCCTTTCATTAGCGTGCCAAACGTGCTGGGAAGATTTCAAGCTTAGTGCACGGTGCATAACTGTTGCGCCCTGCTGAACGAAATGGGGGAGGGGAGGGGGGGGGGGAAGAAGGAGGCTTAATGGCGCGTCAGCAGATAGGTCATAAGCGCCAACCTCAGTCACAGTACAGTGGTCAACAAATAGTAAAACCTAATACGCTACAATAAATTGGTTTCTTTTAGGGTGTTTTTGCCTTAATTGCTGCGCTTAATGGATCTTGCAGTGGAGTCGGACCAGAAAAACTCAAACCACAACCAAGTAACTACAGGGTATCCAAAAGTCCCAGTCCCCGCTCACAACTTTTGAAGGGGTTGAATGAAGAAAGTGAAACCCTGGCAATGTAGGTTAGGTTAAAGGATTTACCTTTATGTACAGTACCGCTCAAAAGTAAATGGACAAATACAACAATAGATGTGCTGCTCCAGCCTGCTGCTGTAAAGAGGACGAGCATTTCCATTGTTCCAAAAAATAACGATAGCAGAGAACAATCTGTATCAAAATTAGCAGTACACCAACAATGATTAAAAGGAGTAAACTACAAGTGTTCTATCTACCAACGTTCGACTTAAGCCTATAGTAAGCACCAGGACGAACTTTTGGTGCCAGACAACTCAGCCGAAATAGTCACTGAACAAGTTGACTGTAATTTTCGCACTGTGTCGCCGATTGTTCGAAGTGCTAAAAGTGAACTAGGAATACTTATGAATGCAATTTAATTCTGAATTACTTTTCACTTCAATTGTGTTTCATTTGTTCTTGTTTAATGAGACTTTAAAGCAACATCCGGCCTGCCTTATGACCATCCGCCTGCATTATAACAGCCACGCCACGCGCTGATCGCATCCGCACATTTACCATAGCCAAGGTCAACTCAAACAGTAGCTTCGTTTCTAGCAGCGAAGAACGCAGCTACTGTCTCAGTTGGCATTGCGCCTAATAGACAAGCCAGCATGAACGCATTAATTGTGTCGTCAAAAACCGGAATAATGCTTGTATTTTAAAATCACAATTTATAATTTTCTAGAATTATCTTATAATTTTGCTTCGGAAATTATAAGATAATTCTAGAAAATTATAAATTGGAATCAATTTGGATAAATTGGAATTAATAGGAATAAATTGCGATCTATTGGAATAATTAATTTTAATTTTACTGCATTAGTCTTTTAGATGTTTGATCTAATAGTAATTACTAGCAAACGATGTAAATTAGTACTTCGCACACACAGATAAAACTTCCAGGTCATTGTAGGCGCGCAAAGGATCATATACGTTATGGAAGAACGTGAATAAATTTCCCCAATATTCAACAGAAACTCTCCCAGGTCGCGCGGCTTTGCCGCTGTGTGCGTGGGGGCCCTAACTGTAAGTAAATAGACCTTTGGGGCCCTACTTGATGTGGAGGATCGAGAAAAATGGCGCTGGGAGGTATATCCCTTAACTGGAATAAGAGTGTCACTATCTTGAAGATTGCTGTAATTCAAAACTTTAATTAAAGAAAATCTATTTAATTAGGAAACATCAGCTTTAAATAATTATAGCGTGGGTGATCACGGTTCCGACCACAAACTTGGTGGCAGTCATTTTGGCTATGATATCACTACTTGCTATGGCGAAAACTTGATCGTTCCCTTTGCTTTCAGTCTTCACTGGTTATTAGTTCAAAAGTTAAATGAAAAACTTGACCATTGCTACCAAAGGTTAAGTTTTTCCTGTAGCGTCTGAAATATTAATTAGTGGAATTAATTTTGGAAATTTTTGATCGGTTGATATCACTTCTTTGAAAGGATAAACCATTCTTTAATGGGTTACCCGTTCACCAGCTTTATTTTTTTGATATAATATCACTTTTGCTTCAGTAGAATAAATAAGTGAATATTAGGCCGTTTATAAAAATTATTTCTCGACCCTTGGTGCGGATAGACGGTTTTTTAGTCTTCTGTGCAGTTTTCTGAAAGCGGCTGAGACGACTATAACAACGACTTTGTCTGTCCGTCCGTCCGTCACTTTCAAACTATAGAACGGAACAGATGACAATCTGTTTTCACCGTTTGTCTTTTCGTCCAAAACTTTGTTAAGAAACACGGCAAGTTAAAACAGCTAATAGGCCTTCTCGACGTAACTCAATGAAATAATAACATTTGATCGTCGCATTTAACCACTACAGGAAGTCACGCAACCGTAAAAACAAAAGAATTTTGTAAACGACACACAGTAGCGTCATTTTAATAATGTCGACACCGTGTTGCATGCCTACTCTCGAACCAAATTCTCCTTTAGCAGCTACTTACGAAATTAAAACAGCAGGTAAAAAATTAGGCCTTAAATCACGTTGCCGCGGCATCGCCAAATCTCCGCACCATGTTGCATGAATGCATAAGCCTACTCTCGAACCCAATTCTCCGTTAGCTGCTACTTATTAAATTAAAATGGCAGCTAAAGATTAGGCCTAAAAGCTGACAAGTACGCCTAAATTTTAAAACTAGTCCTAAAAGCTATCACATTTTTAACCGGCAATTGTGTTTTTAGATTATAATTATAATAGAGATCGCTGTCCCAGTGAGTGATAGGGGTGCGCGCCTCAATATTATCGAAAGTGGTCGAAGTGTACAGAAGACCTGTTACGGCTAGGTAGTCTCTGCAGCCGCTTGTTTTATTTTATTATTTATTCCATTCTCACGGCTTCAAAAGACCCTCGAAGTTTTATAGAATCTAAATGCTGTGCCACATTTTTCTGAAAAATGGCCAGTTGTTTGCCTTCTTGAGCAAACGTGCTGTTCTAATGCGCCTTTTTTGGGAGTTACCTGTAGGTTTTTTTTCTGAATAATTTGAGAAACATTAAAATAATGCATTGGAATATCGAATTGGGTCATTTTTTGGAGAAGTTATGAAAAAAAACAAGTATCGGTGACGATGCTGCATTTAGGAATAAAAAATTAAAAGGTTCTGCGAAGAGGGGGGTGGGGGAGGAAGGTTACTCCATGCGGCGGGACTTGAGAAACAACTTTTTTTTAAAACGGCCTTATTTTAATTAAATACGCTACACGGTAGAAACTGGCTTGGATAACTATAAAATCGAATGAACCAATTGTTATTACTTCCTTTAAAGCGAAACAATTCAAAACGAGTGTGAAATTCAGTTCAAATTTATTTGTCTGATGTTTGACAATTTTTCCAGACGTAATGCAAAAATGAGACTTCGTTTTGGGTTCAACAATAAACTTATAAAGTATTGGCGCTCCATACCAGTACAGCTGATTACCGAACGTCGGCTCCAGTTTTGCTTTCTATTGTTGCAAGCGCGTGAACATGGCAACAAAGGTTTGTCCATTTATTTTTGAGCGGTACTGTACAACCGGCATTTCGCCTGCCCCCCCTCCCCTGAGGGGGCCCCAGGGGCCCCTCAAAATTTTCCAATGGAATGGGGGTAAAGGAATACCTTATTTGAAAGGTCTTCAATAGGCAAGTAAAGTGCCACAATGATTGCATCGATACGATGAGCACATCCAAAATGGCGGCCATTCAAACATTAGGATTTTCCTTTGCATCCTATGTGTTATTCAGGCTAAAGACATCGCAAAGGGACGTAAGTGGCAGCAAAATGCTTCGCTTAATTTGATTGGATTACACCCACAACGTCGTTTGCAATTTGAAACACAACGTCTGGGCCTCAGTTCCCTACTCCCCCCCCCCCCCTCCGGACTCTCTTTTAATAATAATCTGACCGACCTTGCTTCGCTACTGGCGAAACATGAAATTCGGACGGTGAACAATTTTCATTAGTTAGACATTATGTTCATTAAACGTTCAAAGGATTGAAAGGAATTACTAATGTTAAGGAAGGTACTACATTCTCATGCACCTCACTTCCTAGAGAACGTAAGGGGGCGGGGGGCACTGAGGCCCACACACTGGATTTCAAACTGCAGAAGACGTTGTGGGTGTAATCCAACCAATTTCAACGAAGCAATTTGCTGCCAACTACGTCCCTTTACGATGTCTTTAACCTAAGTAACACACAGGGATACAGAGGAAAATCGTAATATTTGACCGGCTGCCATTTTGGATGGGCTTATCATATCGACGCTCTCATTGCGGCATTTTACTCGCATAATGAAGACTTTTCAAATAAGGTATTCCTTTACTCCCCATTCCATTGGAAATTTCTGAGTTGCCCCCCCCCCCCCCGGGGGGGGCAGGCGAAATTCTGGGTGTACACAAAGGTAGATCCTTTAACCAAATCTACATTGCCAGGGTTTCACTGTCTTCATTCAACCCCTTCAAAAGTTGTGAGGGGGGACTGGGACTTTTGGGACACCCTGTATATAGCAGATTTGCATGAAATTATTTAATCAAAACCTCGATATAGCTTGATAATAATAAAAACATAAACTCAGTAAAACAAAAGTACTATGTAAGACGTGATATTAACACGAAGTCTTAAAGGAACATAAATCCCTGTTGGCTTTCCTGCATGACTTAGTTTTGCGACATTAGTTCAAACGTATGTAAATGTTGCAAACACCGTCATTTTCTTGTTTTTTCTTGCGTGCGAGGTGATTTGGCGACATTAACTCTGTGTAAATGTTGCCAACTGCAATCTCATCGGGTCGCACAATATACCAGAAGGATTTATGTCCTTTTAAGTGCTGTTGGGGCTGAATATAATTTAAAATGCGGTTTAGTACTTCTTACATAGCTGTTTTTATTTTTTTTTGTGTAACTGATTTTTAAGATTTTTTATGGAACCTTGAGTCCAGTCTCCAAAAAAATGTGTAGAAGGGTGACAAGGTATTGGGAAAGAGATTTACCCAATTATGCAAAATATTTGTTGTGGAGGTTTTGATTGTTGCGATTGCTTGAAATATACGTTTTGATGATTGTGTAATGCGTTGTTGTCACAAATAAGTGTTAATTCACTTCGTGACATCTTTATTTAATTATTTAATATTAAAAAGAAAAACTTCACTCCTGACGTACGTGCGTAGGGTTTCTTTCTTCAGTATTTAGGTCTGTAATACGAATCCACTTCGCGTCTTCTTGGCTCGGAGACCAAGGCCCGTATTCTGAACGCTGACTAAAACTCGAACGTGACTTGAAATGACGTCACACCTATTTAGTACCATTCACCACCCGATTTCCTCCAAATGTATCCAAAAGAAGTTCTGGTGGTGAATGGCACTAAATAGGTGTGACGTCATTTCAAGTCAAGTTCCGAGTTTTAGTCAGCATTCAGAATACGGGGTCAAGTCTCTCTCGCCGGTGCTTTGCTCGCGTCACTCGGGTCCCCAAGTTTTCAGCACTAGCTGAGCTTAGTTATTTTCTCTTCTTGCGTACGTCTTCATGTGGAGAAGTTAATTGACCTTTAAGGCTTCAGTTAGTGCGAATGACTTATGCTTGCTGCATTTAGCCAAGTTAGGAGAAAGAGAGAGAAAGATATCTTGTGTAGAGGAGCGACCAAAACGGCATACTGGCTACGAGGCTACCATCCGCAGCCGGTCGTTTAGATAGCTGCAAGATGCACTGGATATACGCGGAGGTAAAACATTAGCGCAGTTTATCAAGTCATTACTGTGAAAGCGGTTTCTTGGACGTAAAAAATGTCCACTTTTGGGATTTGTTGGCAATTGCTCCAATTTTCAACAAGTAGAATCTTTTTTCCGATTTATAATCTTAATATGTTTCGCAGCGTAAGGCATGGACAAAACAACGTTTTTTAGACCTAAGAAAGCCTCTCTCACAGCGTCGACTTGACTAAAGACGCCGTTGTTCTTTATCCCCACTTGTATGCAGTGCCCCTTGCAGATAGCTCAAAGACCGGCGCCAGATGCTACCCTCGTCGCCAGTGTGGTGTTATTGGCGCTGCTCTACACAAAGTATCTGACAGCTGCGACCATATTTAAAATTAAACGTTTCGAAGGGGGAAAAAACTTTCAACTTGAAGGTTTTTTGCCCATTCGAAACGTTTGACTTTAAATATGAAGATACGAATTTCCATGAGTCAAAATACTTACCATAGGTGACTGTCACTTCGTTAATTTTCCCTTCTTTAGCCCTTTTTTATTTGATATGACCTATTTACGGCGGCGCAGTTTTTTTTTTTTTTTTAGCCCTGGTAATATTGTTTCATTATTGAGGACGAAAACAACATGAGACAGACAGAGCAGTTGTTGATTGGGAAACCAATAAACCTCGATTGTCATTGGTATTTGTGTCAGCGCTATACAAATCAAGCATCCTTCTTATTCCTTGCTTTTATTTACCCCACCCCTTGTTGCAGGGCTCCATTTCGTAGAGAGAGAGAGAGAAGGGCCCCTAATGTCATTTCCTTTGGTCGGAAAGGCTGACACAGCAAAAGGGGATGCGAATAAAGCCTATTTGGCCTCTTGTGATTGGCTTAACCAAGCGCGTGCAATCAACAAGCACCAGACCACCCACCATTCGTGTCACCCAGCCATATTGCTTTGACTTGCCCATGTCTTTAACACAATTTCCTTACGCTCTATTTACCCCCTCTAGCTTTGTCCCCACTCTCCCCTCCCCCACCCTCAATCGCCCCCAAATGGGGCACCTGACGCTACGAAAAGGGGAAAACGAAGCTATTTCACTTTATAATATGGACGAAGTCGTTTTTTTGTATTATTTTTAAAAATCAAAATGCATTACAAGCATATCTCACGTTTGCAGACAGTGGAAATACTGACTCACGGTCAGTGAAATATGTCCTGGTGTCCGCAAAAACGAATAGCCGCTAAATTTATAAGTCCAACTTTTTTTTTTAAGTTTTTGAAAAAAAAAAGTGAATGTAGGGACCCTATGGATCCAAAATCCAACTATCGATTACGAAAAAGTGGGTCGTATTTCATGAAATTTTTGAAAATGTACTTGGAAAAAATATCAGCTATCGTTCGATGTTCTCAATGTTGTTTTATACTTCCTTTGAGTAATGGAGGCCAGTCAAATTTTAGGATGAACATAGATTTTATGCCCACTTCAAGCATACATCAACATCAGCCATCATGGCCAGCACTCCACACCTGATTCCCAAGTCCAGCATGCTTTGCAAACCATTCAGTTATATACCTGCTATCTGGACTACTACATGGAGATAGTTGCAGACCAATATAATAGCGATCACTACGCTCAAGACGCACTTAGACTAGAGACAAAATTATTGGTCCCACTTGTTGGAATCAGAGTTGGATTTTACGTGGATCCAAAAAATGGTACCTATTTTTACTTTTTTCATTCAAAAACTTAGAAAGAAAAAAACTCGCTTTAACCCTTTAAGGGTCGAATACACTTGATGTCTTTTTTTTTTAAAGTCCTACTTGTTAGTTGATGGATTCGTACCAGCAATCATTTGGTTTGGAGTCGAGGATGCTGACCCTATGGGTTGCTGCTTCTTCTTTGCTAGGGGTCCCCTCACAAAGCTCGCGGTGTGCCTTGGGACCTATTTCTTGCCTCATCCTTTAGACATCTATACCACTGAACTACATAAATGGAATAATGGTCGTATCGCATTTCTGTGTCGCGAGCAGCATAACACAAAATATAAAACACCAAAGCGTTGACCAAATCGAAGAAAATAAGGAGTATGCCGACAACGTCAAAATCGCTCCACTAGTACATGTTTGATGTAGTGTTAGTCGATATTGACGTCTTTGAGCACCATCCCGTCAAATTTCAGCTGTGATCCGGCCTTAAGTTAGAAGCTGCAGCGCGAGCGTTTCAAGAATTTTCCTAGGATAACGGACAAAGTAAGTAAAGCATCACAGTTCGTATCCACACAACGAAAAACAAGATGTCTCCCAGTTAAGAATGACATGAAACAAGCTAAATGTTACACCCTTTTGACAACTTTCTTAAACAACTTTCATACCCCCCCCCCCCCCGTATCACAACAACAGAGTCAACATCCAATAACACTAGCAACATCGAAGATTATCACAACACCCAAATTCGATGTCCCCTTGACCCTGTTTCTACCACTAATGTAGATTAATACATGGGGAGATTCACCCCAAACTACTGCGCTGTCATATAACATTATTCATCAAATTCTCCTCAATTCCCTAAATACTTTAAAAAACCAGCATGCAATACTTCAATTCGAAACAGGTCGGTTTGCGTTATAGCAGATTGCTTTCGCATACAGAGAGCATGCAGGATGCGAAGACCACTCTAGTAGGTATGGACGAATCTCTTTTACTATAAGAGCTTTGTTGTAGAAGGGGCTGTCCTTATCCCAGATGAAAATTGATGAAGAGCCTGGCTGGCCGTCACATCTAATTGAAGTACCCTCGCGTTCCGTGACGTCAATTACGTTCAGCCCTTGTCCCTTGCTGCCCCTTGGCTAGCCTGCACAACACCTCTTTCCCACCCATTTACCGCTAAACGTAATGGATGAGTCCATCTGCCCATGCGCGCCATCTTGGCTCGGGCAATGTCTAGTTTTCGTCATAAGCATCAGCAGTTTGGGGCAAAAATGGCCATCTGATCACACTACATCTAACCAGCTCCGTCCTGACTTTATCGTTTTAACCCCTCATATCAGAGCTTTGTGTTCACTATTTGTCCGAGGCCCTGGAGATGATTTTGAAAGGGTGGGAGGGGGAAGGGTGATCTTTCTGGTTGAAGGTGGATCTTATAGTTATAAAGCTATATGATAGATAATTAATTACTGGGGCTAGAAATTTGAGTTCTGATTATAAAACAATTGTTGATCCTGGAAAATATTTTCTCTTGCGAATGAAGCAAAAATACCACCATTCCTGCTTGCTCCGCTTAAACGAAATCAAGCATTTTTCAGACACATGTTTCCGATTTTTTGAATTTACAGTTTTAATTTTTAACGGAATTTTGACATCTAGCCCTTGATGTCGTTACAACAGAAGGATTGTGACCATCTTGGTTAAGGGGGTAGAGCTCACCCATCTGTGATTCGACAAATGATCCTAGACAAATCCCTGTCTTATGGAATACATGTAGGGGTTATTAGTGCGTGTGACAGTTCCCCCAGTGCCAACCCCACAGTTAAGAGACTTATTTCTTATATTCATTTCATTTTGTTCCTTGTGCATGTGGTTGGTCTAACGTAATTTCATTCTCAGTACGCAGAATAAATACCAATAAATGGTTTAACTCTACGACAGGTGGTCACTGCAGTTTCAACAACCGGATAAAACAAATTCCAGTAATACGACCAAACAATGAAGCAAAATGTCACGTGCCGCGGTGGAGTTTTTGACATTCGGGCGGTCCTATAAAATAAGAATGTCGTGCTGTCTTTGAAAGAACAGGTCTGGCTGAACCAGTTCCACTTCGCCTCAAACAAATAATGGTTGATTCACACTGTTCGCACGAAAAGTGTCTCCTGTACCGATTAGTGATCTCACTCCACCAAGAAAGGCTGCCACTAAGCTTCTAGTCCCAACCATCGCGATCACTGTCGTAGCTAAACATCAGCCGCCTCTCCCCCCCCCCCCCCGATCCGCTCTGCAAAGTAGTATAAAATCCTCAGCCTAAACTAATCCACAAAACCGAAAAAAAAACCGTAGGTCTGAAGAGGTACAATTTAATAAAAGCAAGCACCTTTAAGTTCAAAATTTAGTTCATTCGCTTAACGAAGCTGCTAGTGAAATAATATGATCTTTAACAACGAAAGGACACGTATTAGGGAGTGGTTTGAAATTGTATCAAGTTTTCTTTTTCTTTTTAATTTAAATTTTAATGACGGCACGAAGTGCAAATTGCTTGTTTATGTCGACAGACCAAATGACAAAAACAAAGTCGACATCTAACCTAAACATACAAATCCAGTACAAACTGGTATGTCTGTAATATATCCCGTTTCTCCGAAAATTAAGACGTTCATTAAAATTCGATGAAACAGCTACACACCTCAAGCACAGATCATACTAAGTCAATGCTATAGTATTCAAGGCAAATAATAATGAGGTTAATTATGAGAAAGAAAACAATATTAAATAAGTTGTTGCGATTTCATTAAGACCAGTAATTCTTCGTAATTTAGCAGAGTAAATAGTGGTTTACGATGCATTCAAGGTACAAAAATTATCGTCTACGCACTCTTGCAATTATTGTTGGTAAATTGGAAATAAGCCATCGGCAAAAATTATACACTAGAAATAACGTATTACAGTAAGCCACCTTTATGCACTTACGTTTCGTCAGAGTGGTGTGACCCCAGATTCGAATTGGCACTCCCATATACACCAGATCACTGTCATACCAACTTTACCGACATGGCCAATTAACTGTCCATTGGCATAAAGATTGATTAAAGACGGAACGCCGAAGGCTCAACAAGTTAAATAAATAGAGATGCAACCCTAATGTACGTTGCCTTTTGGACTAATATGTCAGACTGTCTGAGCGGGGAATCGAACCCACAACCTTTGAAACCAAAGGCTACCACTGAGCCATACTGATACAGTCTTGTCAGTATGGCCGTGTCAGTATGGCTCAGCGGTAGGACCTCGGCCTTTGGTTTCAAAGGTCGTGGGTTCGTTTCTCCGCTAAGGCAGTCTGGCAGTCCAAAAGGCAACGTAAATAGGTTTGCATCTGTATGTAGGTATAAAGACGACTTACTGACTCTTTTTTTTTAATCCGACGTGTCACACGTCGAATTATTTCGGTCGTGGCCAAAAAACGGATGAATGCTATTTACGTCAGCCACATCTCCTCAAAAACCAGACACAGTTGTTCAATTCTGATCCGAGGGACGCTGTGGGTGAGTTGCAGTGTGCAAGCTCAAAAGGTTTAATGCTCTGTAGAATTTAGTCACCACGTGTTTGGTCTACTAACCTCTATTGAGGTGTCTCAGCGAAAAACCGTCGTCCGATAGTACACGATCAGTGGATGACGTCAGCGTAAAGGTGTGCGCTCAAACGAAAAATTGCCGCTGACAAATGCGTGTAACTGCGCATTTCGGCAAGTAAGCTCTTCAATATTGCGGTCGGTTAGAGGCTACACGTACACATCGAGGGGGCTCCTAACTTATCGGGAAGAACAGTACAAAGTGAGTCATCACTTACCTTTG
The DNA here is from genome assembly GCA_023313725.1 of Lithobius niger. Classification (NCBI taxonomy): domain Eukaryota; kingdom Metazoa; phylum Arthropoda; class Chilopoda; order Lithobiomorpha; family Lithobiidae; genus Lithobius; species Lithobius niger. The sequence goes on from JAHWFP010077395.1 coordinate 21,221, forward strand.
CAGTAATCTGGATGGCACACCGAATTTTCATGCTGGAATCTGGACGGTACATTGAATGCGAGGCGCTCATAGCCTTTGCTGTATTGTGCTAGCCTGGCTACTTTTCGGTTGCGATATATTACACTATTTTATTACACGTATTTGTGGTGGTGTTTCCCATTGAACGAGTGAGCAAAGCGAATGATGTCCCCTTTTCACAGTGGCGGACTGGCCAGGGAGGGCCTACGTAATGGCCTCTGACTTTCGTATTTTTTTTTTAATCCGTAACAGGAAGACTCACGTTTTTATTGGTTCGATATTAGTTTTAACCACAGATTTAAAAATTACAAATAATAGTAATAAAGATAATTATAAAACGCTAGTAAAACGAGTACTTTGTATTGAGTCGCAAAAATTGGCCACATGAAATTGCAGTGTTATGTGAATATTTTAATAATAATAATAATAGTTTGGTGCAATTGCACGCAGGTCAGGAAAGGACCCTGGAAGGTCGCTAACATCCAGCCTGGAAGTCGTATAGTAAAACAATGAAATGCATGAAGCAATTGTAGTGAAAGTTAAAAACATAGATGAATAGTAAAATTAAAGCTATTTACAAATTTAAAAATATGTATAATAATAAAAACCGCAACGGGACAGTTTAACCCAAAGCCAATAAAAAAAAAAAGTTCACATGAGCATTCACATCATCAACACCAGCATTCACATGATCAAAACTAAATTAAAAACATTAACCCAACAATAAAAACTTAGCTTGCTACGTAATATTCTGGCCGCTTCAAGAACTCGGTTAAGTTTGACAAATTTAACAACCGCTTAAAAGTGTTAATGGAGGAGGCTGAAACCGTCTCGTCAGTCAGTGA
>JAHWFP010077395.1:23935-42989 GCA_023313725.1 Lithobius niger
CAACAGTAACAGTAGGGGGAAGTACAAAGCTTGTAGAGGTGGTTGCAACTTAACTTTTGTTAAACACCTAAGAAGCGTAAATAAATTTAAAGTAGTCAACCTCGCTACCCCCCACAAATTACAAAACAATTTTTTTTTAAATATAACGTGCAATATAGTAGATATTCTTCAGTACACCACGCATTCGCATTTTTTAGTAGTGTCCTCTTAGGACGTCTGCCGTTCCAACTGCATACATCAATTACACATTTTTTTTATCCTGCCATACAACACGTCGAATTACTAATGCAGTGTTACTGCATCCTTGTTAATTATTGGTCACTGTAAATGGGTTTTCAGGAGCTCCAGCAATCTTCAGCCTTACTTTGTTAGTGCTGTTGCATCTCTTTTCGTGTATTTTGCAGTAATCGTTCTTCAAACGTTTCCCCATTTTAAACACCAATTTGTTTCTTTTTCTCTTTCGGATGTATTGGTTTACAGCATATCCATACGAACGGTCTGGAGATTAACACACTGACGGATGACTCTTGGTTGGTGTGTATACAGGCTGGAATAGGGGAAATGGCGAATGTGTTTGAGAGTGGAGGGAGGGAAAATGGGTACATTCATTTCCTTTGTAGGTGAGTTTGAAACCCATTAAAGATAATGATGCCTAAGAAATTTAGTGTACCGTACTTTTTCCTCATCCGCAAATTTTGTATTGAAAGCCATCAGGAGTTATACCGTAACGTAGTTTTTAGAAAAAAAGTTTTCAGCAACACATTTTTGCCGACGAGGCTCAACATTGCCGACTTTTCGTGTACATGCCAAACAACATTGGAGACCCCCCCCCCGTCATAACCGACGTACCGCTGGATTGTAGCGGCACGGGGTGTCGGAATTGTATCGACACGGAGCTACGTTAACTCCAGAATTTAAAAAAAATTCTGACCCCTGCGTTGGACCCGGAATTACAGTAGCACCGGATTCGTGATTTGTTTTAAAAGTGTCTGAAATAATCTGGAATTGCGGTTACAGGGATTTAACGTAACTCCTGATTTTGTTTATGATTAAATAACGTCCCTGCCTCGCTCGCGCTACCGCGCTCGCTGCGTCTATACATATAACTTTAAAAACCGTGTTACTACAATTCCGTGTTGCTACAAATCCGTGTTACTACAATTCCGGATTGTTTCAGACACTTTTAAAGCAAATTATGAATCCGCAGTTACTGTAATTCCGGGTCCAACACAGGGGTCAGTGTTTATGAAAATTCCGGAGTTAACGTAACTCCGTGTCGGTACAATTCCGCGCCCCCGCTTGGTTGCACGCAGACGCAGTGACGTAGACAAAATAGCCCTTTGACCTTGTGTCGGTCATCGGTGTAGGTCACGTGATTGTAAAGCGGAAAATGACATGGAAGATCCCGTCATCTGTTTATGTTGGTCTCAATTTGGGTCTTGCAAATATACGTGATTTAAATCCTTAAAAATCTGACATGAATCAAGCAGTACCTTCCTAAAGCACGGAACAGAACGAACCAAACGCAACACTGTTGGTGACAGTTCAGCTCATTCCCTACTATAAACTTGTTGATTTGGCTTGCTTACGTCAACCATCGTCAGCGATGAATCTGTTTCCGGTAGCTCGCGCATGCTTAAAAGCTCCACCATTGCCAAACACCCGCAATCACCGCCGCGAGATGGTTTGCAATTTGGCATTTGCTCGTACCGGGTTGCGTCCATTAGCCTATCCTGGTCCAATCAATTAGCCACGTCTGGTCACGTTAAAGGTATGACGTAACGAGTGCTCTGTTGAGCTTGTTGATTTTGTTGAGCTGTGATTGCAGTTTAGGAAGGGAAAAAACGGGTGACACAACGTTACTGCGCACGCGCGACGTCAAGTTTGGAGCCAAACTGTCTCTAACAGTGGTTCGTTCTGTTCGCTCTGTTCGGTCGTTTAGGAAGGTACTGAAGGAAGCCTTCGCTTTAAAACGTTCCTTAAGTCGGAGCAGGTCACGTGTGCACCATTTTGTTGTTGTTGGCCTGTCATGTCGGGTCGAGCGGCCGTTGCATGGCAAAGAGCAGCTCATTAGGCCCCTGCCTCGGGCACCTTTGCCTGGTCGGCTGCGTTCATAAATTGTCCCTTCAGACCCCCAGCTGCGTTTAATACGTTGGCTCCAATGAGCAACTATATTTATGCGGTACCCACTCCCCTACTTCCATTCAAGCCTCTTGAGCCAGCTCTTAACAAAAAAAAAGGGCTTGTACTCATCAAGTACATGAAGCAATCTTGTTTAAGGGTGAAGGGAAGGGGGCGAAAGGGAGTACAATTTGACTGAGGGTTAGAGACTTCTATTGTTAAAGTTTAAATTGCTAGAAGTGAGCGACTGCTTGTGATGCTGACGAATTATTTAACCTCGACCCCAATGACGTTAAGCTAATGCGTGCTTAACATTTCCTCTATTCTTGCTTAAATAAAGCTCTTTTAAATCAAAGTCGAATAAGAAATCCGTATTGTGTATGACGGTTTCCACAGCCTACAACAGCTCGTGTTTTACAACGTTTCCACCAACGTGTTATTTTACTGTTGTGTAAAGGTTTATACATTGATTTTTAAAAAAATCTGTTGTTAGGTGATGTAAGATCCCGGATATTCTAAAAAAAAAAACTAAATCGAGCCATTGATACCTTAAAGGAAGTTTACCGGTATCTTTTTACAAAATTCATTCCGTTCAAAAAAATTGTTCTGAAATTCAAGCAGGAACTGCAAATCTCGCACCACGCAACAACAATGTTCCATAGCATGCATAAATCGACTCTAACTACTGTCCCTTTAATACACTAATGGAGGTGCGTGGGGTGTTAAGTGGGAGTAGGAAACCCTTAAAAATATTCCTACTCTGCCTACCAGAGGAGCCACCTGCGCTGTGAGTAAATGAATGACGACAAGGTGCACGATTACCTTTAACAGGTAATCGAAAACTTGAGTCTTTCTTTCCTGCTTCACGAAGGTCAAGGATATATAGGAAGAATCAAAGTTAGGTGTAACTCAAAATATTTTTAAGTCAGAGGGAGAAAAACGTCTTCAAAAGTAAAAAGTTCAAAAGTAAAAAAGTAAATAAGTCAAAAGTCAAAAGTCAAAAGAAAAAAGTTGGACTTTGACCAACTTTTGGAGTTAAAAAAATTAAGATAATTAAGATATGCATTACTCTAACTGACTATTAGTTATACACTCAGTGATTATTCCCTGTGTGTAATTTTCAGCTATTACAGGTTGTTTCAATATGGAAGATATGTTCGTGTGTGTATACCCTACAAGGCACATTAGGTCTGGTGTGTCTCAAAACCACATATTTTCAACTCATGTTACCTTAAGCCACGCCAAGGTTAATGTTTTTATCCCTAATAGTAGCGATCCATTTTAGTTCTTAAAAAAAAATCAGGTTGTCAATTATGATTGCAGCTGAAATGAATGACGGGGCACTTGGCCAGTCATTCCCCGTTCCCCGAATTCTCATTAGGGCGCCTACCCCCCTGGGGAGGGGAGATGAGAATGGGGCACCCCTGGCCTCTTCCCAGCATGCCCAAAATAACCAATGAGCAACATGAAACGCTAATTTAAAGCCGTCACTCCAGCTGTGCTTAAACTTGGCCAGCTAAATTACTAAACTGGCCCGGTAATACTTTGACGTATGTCTCGTGCTAACGACACTGACACGACCAAGAGCCAGCTCGTTATTCGTCATAAAGGCGGGAAAGGAAGAACGCTGTAAAACGGAGACGCAGACAGGCAGCGTTCCTTCATTTTATGAAGTTAAATTCGGGTCGTCGTTTGTCGTTGCCACCGAATTATTTATATTGAAGAGAAAGCGGTTTGGTAATTAGGTGCCTTTAAATCGTGAGCCTGGCAGACAAGCAATAAATACGGGCACTTTAAACCCCGCCTATACGCCGCACCATCGTCCTCTTAAAGGAGATAAAATAGTAAAAGACTTACCGTAATACACAGTCCGTTGCGATTAGTATCAGCTAGACAACAGCGTTCGTCAAAATGCGGTAAGGCTTTCTCTGTTTACCGGAGTGGCGACGCCACAACGGCAATAAAGCGAAAGTCTAACCGCGATTGTCTAACCGAACGCCGTCATCTAATCTTTAGTGAACGAGCCATGTTGCCATAAAGCGACAGTGTTACCGCATTGTTGCCGAACCATTTTCGAACATATTTGTATAACAACGATATGCATTGTTAGTAACCGTACCATTGTTGTAATAGTATAACGATCCATTGTTGGCGGGAATTTTCTTTGCTCCAACTCCGTTCTAAAACTCAATAACTGCAATAAATGCCTTATTTTTTTTATTTTAACCAAATTTAACTCTTCCTTCGACTCTTTATACATCTGCAATAAATGTATTATTTTGGAAACATTGATAAGTGAACATTCATACGTAAACATTGATAGCGGTCGTAGATTTACCTATGTAAACCAAAGGGATTCGATTTCTTACTTACGTCAGTAAGAACCCCACGCCTTCATTTTCTTATCTACGTAAGTAAGAATTCTATGCATAGAATTCTTATTTCTTGTTTTAAAAATTAACATTTGTTAATTTAATGGGTGAAATGGTTTCATAACACTTTAGAAACGGCTTGGTATACATAAACATGGACAGCGATGGTATATATGCTACTTACGTAAGAACCAAAGATCTGTTTCTTACTTACGTAACAAACCAATGCGTTCATTTTCTTACGTACGTAAGTAAGAATTCTACGCCTGGCAGTGGTTCGTAGTATAGGTTATTACCCGCTTTCCGAGTACTGACCCTACGGGGCCTCGACATTGTTAAGCTCAGTACGAGCATAGGAGTTGAGTCGTGTTTGGGTGGATAAGCAACTCCCAGCTCAAATGCATAGCCGAAGTGCGTAGTCTTCGATGGCAAGCGTGACTCGCGAATGTATCCCAGAATACAAAGCGCGTCGGCTACTTCCGCCTGACCAAGCCGCCATAAGGTATTCGCGGTTGATCCGCTCGTAGACGAATGGAATTCCATCGTAGGAGGTGGAATTTTTTGTGAAATACACCCTGTACTACGTTGTTTATGATGTATCAAACGTAGGTAAGATAAGAGATTGTTATATTGCCAGGCGTAGGTGCCATTGTGTTTTGTAACAAAGTTTGACAGTCGAATGAAACCTTAACGCCGATTGTTGGGGAAGTAAATATCGTAGTTTTGTAACACACAAGACGGGGAGCTTATGAATGCATGATATTTGAATGAAAGCCGGTGTAGAATGAGTCATCTTCTTATGACAACAGTAAGTTAACCCAAGTTAAAATGTCGTAGCAGCAGAAAAATTGATAAAATTACTAAATCCAATTTAGTACCGTTATACCAGTTCAGTACCGCGTTATACTAGGCGTCGTCTGCTTTCTCCACCATGTTGAAAGATGGTTTAGAGGGATTAAACCTAGTGCGTTTGGTGTAAATTTCCGAGCACGCGGCTGCGCGTGCCGACTGGCGTGGCTGTACGTCCTTTGATGCCGCGCTCTTAAACTTATGGTTTAGTCAAGTCGCTTATCCACCCAAACTCCTATGGTACGAGGAAAGCGGGTAATAACCTATTTATCATCGAATCGCGTAACAATTGAAAAGCACACTCGTTGTTATTGGAACATTGTCTTTGCTCGATGAAGAGAAACAATCGGCATTAGGATTCGTTTTTTGTGCAACATTGTTGCACGCACAGTCGCATTGTCAAGCTTTATGAGCAAAAGAACGTCAGCACAATTCGTTCTTTGTTGTGCATCTGCTGGCCCTTTGTTGATCTCAGTACTCCATGCCTGGGATGTAAGTGCGTACTGAGACTTACATCCCAGGCCTGGAGTACTCAGGCCTGGGATGAAGGCATCAAGCTTGTTGCATTGTTACAAGCATTGTTGTATAGTACTGAGATCGTCTAAACTGGGTGATAACTAGTGGTAAACAACGGTTTCATTGTTGCAGCAGTCTGTCTTCATGATATAAATCCACTGCTGCAACAATGGTCCAACAATGAAAGAGTTGTACATAACTTATAAGGTGCACAATTTTGAGAAAGAAAAAGACAGCTGCCCTCAATTGCGATTCGAATCTCTGTCAGAAAGATTGAAGAGCGTATTAGACGTAAAACCACTCAACCCCATATGGTTTAGTGGTTTAGCGTATCTTGCATCCATAGGTTAAGGTTTTGGTTGAGTTTCAGGCTGCACAATTGTTCGTCTTTTATATTATTGTGTGGTATCAGAAATTCGTACACATCCGCAGGCGTATCCATGTTGTAACTCTCGCTCCGTATTTCACCCTTTGCACAAGACCGTCTGAGAGAGAAGGAGCAGGTGTGAGCTCCTTCTCCAAACCACTTGATTGGCCAAATTCTTATTTTACCAAAGCAGTACTAAGAGGCTTTAACTTCCAGGCACGTTCGAGGAATGACGTAGAGTCGGGAAGCAAGACACGCAATTTCTGCTCCAGTCTGCCTTGGCTCGAGAAACAAAATGCCTTCCTCGTTTTAAAATTCCTTTAAACGTTAGTTCTTGCGAATTAGCACACACTTGGGCTATTCGCTGCACACCGGATATTTTTCATATATTTTTATTCGGTAAACACTTCCACAACGTAATTTTTAACATACTTTTCTTCGCAAAAGTAAAAACGGACACTTGTTCGACAAGTAGCCACACGGTGGAACAAAGGATAGAAATGTGTACGAGACTCCTCGTGCACATGCTACTCCTGGTTTTACTCCAAATGCACTCCTGGAGTACTCGTGGCGCATTCCTTCATTCTACTCCTGGTCCTACTCTATTCTTATGATCGAATTACCTATTCCTTAAAACCAGGGATGTGCGCGCGCACACAACGATGAAAAACATAAGGTCTTGTGACGAAAGGTGAGGGATCCCTGCGAACCGTAGCACCGCGAGCCAAGAACAGCCGAGTGAATGGCGAACTGGCCGCCAATTTACGAGGAGGACATGAACTTTAATAGTCTCATCGACCAATGCACATTACAAAAAAAAAAAAAAGATCTCCTAGGATTATTCTTCACTTTGGGTTCTTTTTTTTTACTCTGGAATAATTTTTTTATTGGAAAGTAATTTATTGAAAGTAAAGGGTGAAGATTGGGATTCTTTGTTGTCTGAAAAATGAGTGAAGATGACGGGTCGAGTCCATAAATTTGCATCCTTGGCACATTTATTTAAAAAAAGGCAATATTTCTACCGACACGTGGGGGCCCTCATCCCCCCCCCCTCATCAGGCGAATAAAACACTGCAAAACACATACTTATAAACACCGTGTTACGGTCTCCATAAAAAAAAAGTACTCTAAATTTTAATTATACGGTAACAGTGTTTGTAAATTCGTTTTTTGCAGTGCTTTATGTGCCTGATGACGGCCTCTATGTGTGGGCAGAAACGTTGCGTTTTTTTAAAGTAGATGTGTTAAGGATGCGTGTTTATGGAATCGACCCATGATCTTCACTTATTTTTTTATTTAATTTGCGTATTTTTCTGTGCGTTTTGCATTTTTTCCGTGTTTTGGGGGATGAATTTAGAAAGTTAACTTGGAAAAGATTCGTCCATTCTAGAATTACTCCTGCAATTTCCACAGCATTCCTAGTGTTTCTCGAGGGGGTTAACTCATATCGTATGGTATTAATGAAAATGAAATTCATAAAATTTAAATGGTGGCTTTTGCAATCTTTGCATCATTGTGAAGGCAGCTTAAGAGATAAAACGGTAAACAGCAATATTTATTATTCACCCCCAACCAACTGGGAATTCCCTCTGGTCTGATAACAGACTTGTTTTTGGATTTCATTATTGTTGAATCAAACGTGGGAAAGATGGCATCTTTGCACATCGTATAGGCAAACATTAACACTGCTGGTTTTCTAGAGTTCCCCCCCCTCCATCCCACCGCCAGTCTCCCTTTCCTTTTCCCTTATAAATATGAAATAGACGGGGAGGTTGAAAGATTTTGAGACGCAAACAACCTTATTCCAAACAAACTCTGTATTCTCCCTCCGCAACTTAAACATTCCTCTCCTTCTTGATAAAATTTTCTCAGTCGCAGTTCGAAAATAATGGATCAATACTCCTTCCTTCCCCCGTGTCTCTGCCGCGTTTCCAAAACAACTTGATCTGAAGCATTTCACGCAAAAATCCGTTTGCAAAGTAGCTTAAGATTTGACAAGATTAGGCCTTAAATACGTTTCGCCGGAATCGACGAAAATTTGCATTCACTATCAGTACGCCCCCCCCCCTTCCGTGTCGCTAGTTTTAAAAAAAAAAAGAAGGCCGTAATCTCTAAGTAGCAAAACATGAGAAAATGAATTATTACGAAGCAGATTTTGAGTCGTGTTAGAACGGGTGCTAAGTATATGCCACGGAAATGAAAAGGATGACGAATTTGTGATACGTAACGGGCATAATGATGATTCGAAACAGGAATAGCCACGTAAATTTACTAAGGGAAAATTTAACAGAATTTAACGTTGAGTGTAAATGGTTTAAGAGAAATTGAAATGAGATCTTTCCTATGTTTGTCTGTTCAACAGTTCCAGTTTTCCTCTAATGAAGTCCATATTTTGTGAGAAATAAATGCATCAAACTTATTCCCGAACTTTTTTTTTTGAGAATAGTTCGAGGATGTGATGGTAAAACCATGAAAGCAGTGGGAATTAGGGAATTTATCTACGGGGAGGGGGGGGATTTTTTGGAACCTCGCGAGGGGAAGTTATACAATTTGTAGGCCCATCAAGGGGGGATGCACAAAAAAAAACACTTAGTAAAGTGGGGGAAAAAGTCATTTTTGCACCTCAAAAATGACACTTTCAATTTCTAGAATTACCGAAGCTTGGAGGGGGGTGGGGGGGGGGGCAAGTCCTGCAGAGCCGCCGCCCCCAATCATGTAAGTCTTTAAAAGACATGGGTATTTTTTCTAGTGTCGTCCAGTTTATAGTTCTTTAAAACCATTTACTAACAAATTTTTTGCTAAAAATTTTTATGTTGCACGTTTTGATGTTGCAAAGGGCATGGACATGCTGACTCGAACTGACTTAGTAGTACCAATATGCATCCCTTACATCAAGGGTTATTCTACCGTCATAAATTAAAAATGTCGGTCCAAAGGTCGTTTAAAGAACACTTTTTTGAACGTTTTCAAGAAAATACTAAAAGTCATGGCTCGTTTTCTACACAATTGGGAACCTGTCGATGCGAAATGCTATTTTTTTTAAGTAATCAAGAAGAAATCGTCCTGAAAAGGCATACGAAGAGCTCAATTTTTGCCGTGGGAGATCATTTTGTTTCAGAGTCTTGAGAAGGAAGTCATCGAAAACTTATAGGTCACAATTTCTATTCCCCCCCCCCCCCCCCCTACCGAGGCATAAATAATAATCGGAGCCTTAGGCTCACACGTTGCCACTCAGTGTAGAGAAATGCCACTTGCCACTCTAGAACAGAGTAGAGGTGTTCACACGTGTGCCGCCACAGAAGCGCTAGGTGCCACAGAAAATCAAAGTGCCACTACCAAAGAAGCGCCACTGAGTGGCTACGTGTGTAGGGACCCTTAGAAGCGAGAAACATTGATCTCTTGGTTGGTCATGGTGAACGGCGTGGCTGGTTGGAAATGCCGGATTGATACAGGCATTCCAATTTTTGGATAAGACTTGAATCAAGTAAGTATTCAAGATTGCCTGCTGGCGTGTCTTAGAAACCGCAGCCTCGATATACTCGATATAAATAAAAGCAGCCTCGATATACTGAAGTCGAATTATTCTCATTGTAGAGAGTTTGTTTATATCTGCCGATTGCCGATATCGAGCTGCCGATGTGAAACCCGTTTGTTATCTCCAGCATTCAACAATGATTGTAACACTCAAGACTGAAGTCTTTGTATTTTATTATCACCTTTGGTTATCAACAATGAAATACACAATGTTTGACGTTTTGTGAGCAGTCCATTGTAACCCCACGTGCTGGACGAATGTTTGGCTTGAATTTTGATCCTTCCAACTGAAACCACTCCCGTATCAATCGCCGTATTTGGATGCTATTTAGGCCTTGTATTAGGATATTTTCCCCAAATCCTAACCCTAATGTAACATCAACCCAGATTTAATCTATACTAGCGTGAGCTGCAACCCGCCTCATTTAAAAGTATACCTTTTCTGTTTATCACCATTTAAAATTAATTTCTGTTAAACTTAAATTCAAAACAAGCCGAACGTTCATTTCTCCCTAATCCTTTTGTGCCCCAAACCCCGCATTTCAGGCGAGCGTAATAAACCAACCATAATCTGAACCATGTTTTGGGTAACATCTTTTCATCGTAGGTTAACGCTTCTTTGAACGTTTGGAATTTCGTATCGAAATTTTATCCCAATTTTGGCTATCAACCAACTAAAACTCCACCCCATTAACCCTATTTGTCCCGTCAGCCATGTTGTGAGTAGCTTCATATAATATGCGAAGTGCTTATCGTTACTTTAGGACGAAAATTTACAATCTTAACCCGATTACTGCTGCCACCACCTCAGCCAACCCATTCAAAAATAGACTCGACTGCCACGTTGATGGGCGTTCTAACCTTTTATTTTATTGATCAGGGTAGCTGTGTATGGGGGGGGGGGGGGGTGGGGCCTGGTTCCCCCCCCCCCCCAATCGCCTTCCTCCACCTTCCTTTACCGGTTTTCCCTCTCTTCCGACCTATCAAAACTGGCTTCCCTGACATTTTTCGACAGACTTGTACTCAACAGGGATGAGACATATTCTTGTTAAGAGTTTACTCACGGCGAGACTTTCCGATCCTGCGTATGTTTGGAAAATTGAAGAATTAGGCTACATTCTTTTAGTCGTGTATATTGGTTGCTTAATGTAATTATTATTATATTACAGTATTGTTATTGTTATTTATACTACATTGTTGAAGTAGGCCTTTTTAGATTATTTCAGATTGTAATTTTTACAGTATGGTATTTCAAAGTGGTCATCGTGGCTGAGCGGTGAGAGAGCTCAGCCTGGTTGCTGGAGGTTTGCGGATCTGGTCGAAGCCCTGGAAAGGGGATCTAGGCAAAGTCCCCGCCAGGACTACCGGCCAGGATAGCGTGAGAGGCTACCATGCTCCTTCAAAGGCTATGGGATGAATTCTGGCTAATTTTGGACAATCTTTCGGCCCCGACGATGATCGGAGGTTTCCTGGATTGAATCTCCGGGCTGGCACCTCCCTTTACCAGATTTGTTCTTGTCTAAAAAAAAACTGGTAATGTTCAAAATTGAGCCGGATCAGCCATACAAACATTAATTGCTTCGGCTGACAATCGTCAGCCTTACTAATTAAAAAAAATGTTATTATTTTTTTTTTTCACTTTTGTACAAGCTACGTAAGGCCTCACGTGGGAGCCTCAGCCTTGTTCCCTCGGACTCCTTTCCAACTCTGCGTCTGAGGTTACACGCTTTTTGGCAAGCCTCGTGGGATGGACAGGACGGCAATAAATTACGAGCTATTAAAGGCACTGTTGAGGAATGGCATTCGGCGTGTCGCCGCAGTCGCCGTGAGGAGGTGGTGTTGGCCCGTTTGCGCATTGGTCACACTCGACTTACTCACTGTTTCCTTTTGCGGGGGATTGACCCTCCTGAATGTTATTGGTGTCAGCGGCCACTTACGGTCCGGCACTTCCTTGTTGATTGTTGCCATCTTGATGGTTTTCGTCGTCGTTTCCATCCGCATGACATTGTGCGTCAATTAGGCGATAAGTCTGTCCTCCTGTCCGGTGTTTTTCAATTTTTGCAGGAGTTACAGATGTATGACAAGATTTAGATTAGGGGTTTGAATAATATCTCTGTAATGTGTGGTGCAGCGGCAACCCGGACCACTGCACTGTGACTGAGGTTGGCGCTAATGACCAAGCTGTAGACGCGCCATTAAGCCTCATCTCCCCCCCCCCTCACGTGGGCAATTTAGCATATTAAATTAAATTACCGACTCAGGAAATAAACGCGATCTCGTATCATCTTAGTCTTACGTTCGTGTTGGCTTGGATGGAAGAAAAGAAGAATAAAAGGATGGGTGCGTCAACACGTTGGTTATTTACGCCTAAATCTGACCTTATTTTGGCCAACAAAACAGTACACAGCTGAAAAGCTACTCCAGTAGAAAAACGTGGCAAAGGGAGGTGATGGAGAGTGGTACATCACAAACCAAACAGATGTGGCTAAAGAGCCAACTGAATATAAATAAATATAGAACATCAACAAAATAACTAAGGCAGAAGAATGCATAGAGTAGACTAGACCCTTAGGTCTTTCAAGAACTTGATAACCGTCACAAAACTACCTTGATTGTCTCCTTTGATTCCTGGGAGCACTCTGCGTATGCCGCAGCAAACACAGGACTCCAGTAATGCGTGACACTCAACCCGATATGAAACTGTAAGCAGATCAAGAGATGCATTCAAGTGCGTCTCCACCACGAAGCAAGGGTCCGTGCGTCAAAGAAGTGTGGCCCATCCGGAGACTCTCCACAACCACCTTCTCCATCGATTAGACTGTGATGACAAGCGCCAGACTGTAATAAATGGCTTAAATAATATGCAGGCTAGCGTCAATAACCAGATCCCAAACCTCTTGCCGTTGACCCAGAAATGTAGCATGAAGGACGGAGTAAGTTCAGATGCCAGAACTGGCAGTTCTTTTACCTCAGGTGACTCACGGGCACTCTGGTCTGCTATGTTACCCTGCTCACTGCCTCAGAATCCCGTCGTGACCTGGGATCAAACATAGGGTTATCTTTTCGCCGTATTCTAAAAATGGTACTTGAATATGCTTCAGAATTAACTGAACCGCGGGATCGTGTGGGTCAAAGATGGTGCGGAGATCTAGCAAAGAAGCTGAGGGCGCCACCTATTGCATACAGTTCGACAGAAAACGCAGAAAAAATGGATCTACTTGGAAGTGTCTGCTCCCTCTCGTACTTTCCTAGACCCATGGTTTTTCTTAACCGAACATAGGCAAACCTGTGATTAGGGCTGATGACCTTGCAGATCGATGCCAGGGTTTAAGTCGAGGCACCGTAGCATCCCGCTAGCTAATATTTTTTTTTACACGGACACGCCAGATCCGGAGAGTTTGTACAGATCTCATGCATCAGCCGGATCACTTTTTTTGGTCGGCTAGGTTTTGATTGGCTGGAGAACTTTTTGGTTGCGGGTTTTTGATGTCATATGCTTAGCCGTAGCGAGAGCGGCAGCACGAGCGAGGCACGTAATTTGGAATAATAAGAAAATTGAAAATTTTCTTGGGATATGGAATGTCTGTGTAAAAAAAGTTACATGCATCTCAGTAGTCCCTAGACACGAGGTCAGAAATGACCTCTACACGGTGCCCAATCGGCCCAGAAGGACAAGCTATACAACAACGTGAAACCCTTAAAAACTCAATGCAAAAAAAAAGGATAAAACGAGATCAAAAATATAGTACCAAAACATTTTTTATTGCTGGCGAGCTGTAACGTTTTCTTTTCCTGAATAACGTCAACCACTGATCTATATCTTTGTAACTAGATCGTACAAGCGATCACGTTTTTGCTGTGTGAATGCGTGTTAGCGTTCAGTATTTCGTATGTGACTATCTCCACGAAGGCTGAAAATAATGTGTCAAATAGAATGCCCAGTGGACGAGTTGCCTTATCGATAATGGCGGGCGGCAGAGACTTGATTGGGGGGGGGGGCGCCGCGACTCAGTTGAATCCGAGTCACGTCACTGCTAAAATGAAATGTACATGCGTAAATGTGGATTAGCTTGTTTGTTTTCACGGTTGTTTTCTTCCGACTAACGTTTATGAAAAGCCGACAGTATGAAAAAAAATCTTGAGTTGGCATTCCACTCAAGGCAGACGTTTTTTGCTTAGATTACCAGTGCTACCAAAAAGTCCAACAGTAATGGCCAGTGTGCGTTGTATTTATACCATGATTTGGGTTCTAGCTAATTTGATCTTAGGCATTTTTAAATGTCCTCAGCTCATTTTATGGGAGAATTTAATTTGTTATTTTTCTATTTCAGATTAGACCGAAGCTACAAATGTGTCGTTATCCACCAAAGGCACGAGAATGTCCTTCAATACAAAGAAAGTAAGTGGAATTATTCAATTTTTTTAAATTGCATTTATGTTCGAATTTACTTAAAATTGTACGCTTACCGAACCAAAGATATGACTACAAACTTAGCGGTAATGTAACTTTTGTAAGCTAAATAGGGTAAGCTCTGTCTCTCTAAAAGAAGTTTTGAAATGTTGGGTTAAAAACAGATTAAAACTTTCGAGTTCTACGATTTTTTTTTACGACGGTTTTAAAGAGGAGCTGTCACCCTTGCAGTTCACCGTGGATTCATATTATGATCCACCAAATTACTAGTAGGTTGTACCCTGAAGCCGCATTCAAGATTGTTATTTAGTTTAAGCAAGCTTTCAGCTTTCTGTATACCAAGCGCGCTTAAGAAAAAAAAATTATCCTTCCAATAAAATGAAATGTCTTACTATTTTATGTATGAGTGTAGAATATACTACTCATATATAAAATATTAATACAACAAGCATTCAGTGAACTCAATTCAACTAGTCCTTCAATGATGGTGAAATTGCGGCCATTAAAAAGAAAGAAGGATACAGAAGAGATAGAAATATTTCGAGGAATCGTACGGGTATGAATTTTACATTCATAATTTTTTCGTTCTTAATATAAATTTCGTAGAGCTTCCATTATCTGAAACCAATTAATTCTAAAATAAATACGGATGCAAGCGTTGCCTTTTGGACTGAAATGTTAGACTGCCTGCCAAAGGTCGAATTCGTACCACTGAGTCGTACTGACACAGCCAATGGCTCAGCGGTAGGACTTCGCTGAATCAGGGCATTCTGACATTTAAGTCCAAAAGTCAACGGAAATAGGTATCCGTCCGTATTGATTTAACCCTTCTCGAGCCCATTTGGCTGTTGAAACTAATGCTCATATAAATTAACTGGCTCAATTTTAAATATTTCTAGACATTTAGAAGGAGAAAGGAATATAGGAAGAGACGGGCACTGGGCACTCAAACCGGTCAATATGTCCAGAAAGGAAGTTGACAGCCTATTTCCCTACCCTGGCCACACTGATTGGTATAGGGCATGGCCTTTTTTTTTTGTAAAACATAGTACCTGGTGGGAACAGTGGGTCCCCACCAGTGATGGATTTCAGATTGCTTAAACTTAGGTTGATATAGCAACTAGACAATTTTTGGGGTTCGCTTTTCGCTTTGTGCAGTATTGCTTACGTAATATTCGTGAAGGCGCATTTGCTTTCTCTACGCTAGAAACTAGAAATCATCTGAAATTCCAACATGCCCTCGGCAGTTTTAGCTCTGTTGGCTCGCAACGAAAACGGTCAATAATGGGAGTGCAGCAGCGACTAGGAAAATTGTTTCTTTAGGAGGAATTCTGTATCTTACTGTCTAGGTATATTATTACCATGGCAACGACATCTTTGTCGTCGCGATTAAATTCTAGCTGCGAGAATGCAAAGGCGAGTCGTTGCATAAATGCACCCTGATCCTTCTTCGTTGTTTTTAATCGTAGACTACCTACCGCAAACCAAGAACGCCTGCTCAGTGCTTTACATACACAGATAAGCACCCTTTCAGTGTAGAACTGTAAAACTGAACCACGAGTTGAGGATTTCTTTGAAAACACCAAGGGGGGAGGGGGGGGAGGCTTAATGGCTCGTCGACAGCAAGGTCGTTAGCGCCAACCTCAGTCACAGGTAGCACACTTCTCTTTCAGGCGAGAAATGGATCGATATCCTTAAATTCGCGTAGTCAACATTTTAATGGGCATGGTAACATATGTAGCGTATGCAAGTCGGGGGTAGATAAAACTTATTACCACATTTTATTTTTTGATTGTCTATTTTTTCTGTAAACCGGAAACTGTTGTTGAAAACCATTCTACCAACTCTGAGGATAATACCGTTGATGACTTACAGGTATAGATCACTACTTGGTCAATAACGCCAATCAAAACTGAACTTTGCATAGCCGAAGCCGGAAAAAGGGAAACGACTTCCTTCGTTTTTAAATATAAAGTTAAAAAAAAAACTCGGGTTTTCCGTTTGGTTGCACGTTGCAAAGCGTTTGCCCCCACCATACATACGCAGGGTGATTACGAAAAAAATAGACAATTTGAAGCGTTCATTAAACGAAAATTATGCAACTTATCGATAAACGGTTTTCACCGTCACGTTCCGCAACTCGTTAAGTTTCGCAGAGCGGTGGTAGTTTTCGAATGCACATCACGTGAACGTCACGTGACTAGTTATGCAAGATGGCCGCAAATTCTATAGAGAAAGCGTTTTGTGTGTTTGAACAATGAATTGGCCACCACGAAGTCCTCATTTATCTTCATATGACTTTTTTTTAATGGGGGAACGTCAAAGATGGTGTTGATTACTCCCCTTCCTACAAGAGCTTAAAGTGGCACTATCAACGATTGAAATGCGAACTAAAATACCGTGGCGCCATCTTGCGGCAAGGATATTGTTAATCTGTATAGCTTGCTCCCAGGTGCACGAAGACGAACCAAATTTTCACTCAATAATTAAGGATGTCGTGGCTTGTTTGTTTCGTTAAAAGAAATGCCGTTATGCATTCCTTCGCTTGGTGCAAACAAGAGCTAGACAGTACTACACAGCGCTAGATGTTGTCAGATTACGTCTGCTTTCAATCGGTACCACTTTAAACAACGGATAAGAGTAGCAATTGCTGTAACTGACGAGGATATGCTATACTGTGTTTGACAGGAATTTGACTATTGCATGGATGGATGTATGACGTGCAATGAAGGGGGCACACATTGGACATCCATGATTTGCTAGGCGAAACTTAATGAGTTGCAGAACGTGATGGTGAAAATCGTTTATCGATAAGTTGAATAGTTTTCGTTTAATAAACGCTTCAAACTGTCTATTTCTTTTGTAATCACCCTGTATATTGAGGTCACTAGTAGCCTAATTGCTATGTGCTTTGCTGGAGCTAATGATCTTCTGACAAAAGCACCGATACCCTGTTGTGGTGGTACAAAAAAAACTGACCTTACTGTCAACTAATAAAAAAACAACTGCGATAAAAAATAAATGAAAACATGCTCTCACAGCCACAAACTACACAAAACTGTCTTAAAACCGTTCAGCTTCCGGATCTTAGTGGGGGGAACTTGCAGCACTCCACTATACCCCCCCCCCCTATCTCTTGGAGACTCAGTTACTCATGAATTTTACCAGTTAAAATTTGTCAGAAAAGTTCCTGGTATAGGCACATTGTCGTCATCTCCTTTCTAGTGTTCGATTATATAATTTTAAAAAAAGGACTGAAAGCGTTTTAATATCTTTATTTTAGAAACAAGCTACAAGAGCTCTGGTGTGGGAACACTTTCATTCATTCAGGTTTTGTGTACCTCAGCTAAAGTACATATCACAACAATAAAGGAACAAGCTTGATATTTTGTGGCTCATGTGAAATATCACAATTTCATTCCATAATTACAATATTTGAAAATCCTACTTTTACTCTGTCAGGAGCGAGAGGCATGAAGTAGAAGTCTCCATTCTACCTTTTGTTCCACCTTTCGTACCGAGTCCTGACCACAAGTATCCGTTTTTACTTTTGCGGAAAATGTACGTTAAAAATTACGCTGTGTCGGCTTTTACCTAATATTACAACCAAAAACGTCAAGTGTGCCGTAAAAAAGGGGTTATATGTTTGAAGTTACACTTTACTTGTTAAAAGGTACACGGATAAAAATTGATGAATTATTAATTGAAATAATCAAATGTACAGTTGAGAAAATTGCATCTGATTAAGTGCTGTTGTGCTTTACGTTTTAAATATATGACTGGTAAAGCACAACAGCACTTAAACAGATGCAATTTTTTTCAACTGTACATTTGATTATTTCAATTAAAAATCATAAATTTTTATCCGTGTACCTTTTAACAAGTAAAGAGTAACTTCAATCAAATAACCCCTTTTTTTACGGCACACGTGATGTTTTTGTGTGTTTGTTGTTGTGGTGTACATACCTTCTTTACGTCTATGGCGTCGCGCAACAAAGGGTTATGCATGCAGTCGATTGTTGCTGGCCACTTTGAAACAATTCAACTCAGCTCTGAAAGTCTACATTTATGAAATAAATACGCCATTCTATCGTTTCTAGCTGTCAACAGGCCTCAAAATTAACAACGTAGGTTAGTTTGGTTTAAATCTATATGCGTTTAGCTGAAACACGGTTTCAGAAGTGTTTTAGCGAGCGTTAACCGCACCCGGTCATCTGCCCGACGAAGCCCTAAGGCCCTATGTCTGCAGCACCCTTAGCAAAGACATAACACGTGCACGAAGAATGGAGCTGGCTTTTGCTAAGTGGCATTGTTTCCTAATTACAATGGTTAAAACAATGTAAAACAATCATCATGGTCGTAACTCCGGAATGGATGGACCAACCGAAAAAGGTCCCTCTGAGGATGAAGTCCAGGGGAATTTAAGGCTAAGATAATGTTTCAGATTTTAGGTAGATGCAATAGTTTTCTCTGAAACCGTGTCACACAAGAACAAGAACAACTGCAACAACTACAACAAGTGAACAGTTTTCAAATTTACGTGTGGCTCCGTACGTTTACTCTTGCACGGAAATGCAGAAAAGTTGTTATAAATATACCTTCTCTATACCTATCTACTATCTGGCCAATTTTGGTAGAAATATATTGAACAGGAACGGCGAAATTAATAGTTTTAGTTATGCTGGAAAGAGGACTCCAATCATATATATACACGGCTATCACCGTGTGTGATAAATATGTGTGAAAAACATCCTTGTGATGCGAATAGCCCAAGAATGTGTCAATTCGCAAGAAGTAGCGTTTAAACGAACTTAAAACAAGGAAAAATTTTGCTTCTCGAGCCAAGGCCGACTCATGGAGTAGAACCTCCAGACTTTACGCTGG
>JAHWFP010077396.1:0-49642 GCA_023313725.1 Lithobius niger
AGTGATTATATCAAAGCCACATCTCACGAGGAAAAGGAATATGAAAATGAACGCCTTTGCAACATTTACACGCATCTAAAAGTAATGTTGCAAAACTGACTTATACAGTAACTCCAACGGGTAGGAATGTATTTTTAAGCCGCCCGCGCACTGAGCTACTTGGCCGGTCGCTGCAGCCAATGAGAATGATTAGTGCGTGGTTTTACATAAACAGTAAACATTCTCATTGGCTGCAGCGATCTGGCCGCGCGGCCAAGTCGCTCAGTGCACGGGGGGCGTAAATGGACACAGTCCGTTTCCTTTCCGTTGACCTCACGAATTTAAGTTTTGAACCTAGTATTATTTAGGTATACATGTCAGAAGAAATAGGTGAAACTGCAACCACTCACTGTAACACCAAATGGTCGCGTCTGGCCATGGGTCGCAGACAAAAAAAAACCATTACAGAAATTTAAACTTGCCCATGACCGGAAAAGAGACTACATGAGTTGTGATTAAAAATGCTGTTTACATTTTCCACCACTGGGCACATTTGGGCCTTATCCACTCACACAGTAATGAAAACGATACAGAACAATACAAGAAAAAAATTTTCCAAAAATTATCTTGCGTCCAAATAATCAGTTCATCGATTTTGTGATAAAAAAAAAAACCTGTATGAAGCATGGACCAACGCTGACGGAGTGAGCGAAGCGAATGATTTGGCTAGTTTTACATAATGATTGTATACTGCTTCAGTTCTGCTTACACCTTTCTACGTCTGTTCAAAACGAAAATGTTGGAATTATTCTGATCTTAAGTTATTCTGATCATAAGTTATTCTGATCTTAAGTTATTCTGATCTTAAGTTATTCTGATCTTAAGTTCTGGCCTTAAGTTTACTGAACTTCTGATAGTCGGAAGCAAATTACTTTCAACATTTCGAGGCATTTAACTGGAAGAAGGAAATTGGGCTCTAAATAAATAACAAATCACAAGGCAAACGGTAAATGAAGCAAACAGTCTACTTCAATGAATTAACTTCAATGAATTTGAAATTCAATGAATTTACTTCAATGAAGTAAATGAAGCATCAAAGACCGGCTGGCCTTTTGAGAAAACAAGCTACTCTCACAAGCCCAGTCTTTAACATAGACTGTTTGCTCCATTTAAAGATGATCACTACTGTGGCTTTACTCATCTGAAACAACAGAGCACATGTACACCGGTTTTACTTCGAATATTTCTAGGCATTAAGTAGCAGAAAAATGGGTTCTACTATAGACTTGGGTTGTCTGAAACACATAATTTCCAGGCCTTTTAGAAGTAGAAAGATGGGCTGAATTCTGATCTTATGTCATTTGAAGCAAATTAACACTAGTATACCAGCTTTACTTTGGACATTTCTAAGCCTTCTAGAACTAGAGAGGCGGGCTCTATTCTGGCATTCCGTCATCTGAAGATTAGCGTTGTGTACCAGATTTACTTTGAACATTTAGGCCATATAGTAGAGATGGAAAGATGGGCTCTATTCTGGCCTTACCTCATCTAAAGCAAATTAATATTTGTATAACCAGCTTTACTTTGAACATTTCAGGTGTTTTTTTTTTTAACTAGAAAGATGGGCTCAATTCTGGCCCTACGTCATCTGAAGCAAATTAATGCTTTTGTACCAGCTTTTGCTTTGAGAATTTCTAGGTTTTTTTTAAGTAGAAACAAATTCATTACAGGAATGGGCGAGTTCGACATTCGAACCGGGAAAACTACGACCGTGGTGTCCAAGAGAAGGTCAAGAGAAGAGGCCAGAGTACATCTCACAGCTGTTGAAAGAGCCAGGCAGATCTTACAAGGACTTTGCCAGGTTTCCCGTTTGGGTCAGCCTTTTTAAGCAGCAAGAGTGAGCTGTGCCACCACTGTCAACTATTTACAAGCAGTTTTACCATTTGGCACCTTTTGAATGGATTTCACTGATAAGTGATGGATTCGAAACAAAGGCCCACGGACCACTGTTGTCCCAATCCACAATGACTGGATAACGTGCTTAACGTGCTTAGGGCGCGTTACGCAGCGACTCGCCTTTGCATTCTTGCAGCTAGAACTCAATTGCGATGGTTAAGGTGACATTGCCATGGTAACGACGCTAAATGGATTAGCTAAATCCGACATCGTTTGAGCAAATACTTGCAGTCTTATAATCCGTGCCAATAACATAAAGAATTCCTCATGACGAAACAATTTTCCCAAACGCTTCTGAACTCACGTTATTTGCTGTTTTCGTTGCGAGGCAGCAGACGTAAAACCGCCGCCATGTTGGAATTTGAGATGATTTCTAGCTTCTAGCTGCGAGAATGCAAAAGCGAGTGGTTGCATAAACGTGCCCTTATACATGCTCACTAAACCTCACTAATTGGCTTGTTTTATAGACGCTTGACTGCTCACCACTGCACGAACTATTAATCGCTTTCTTTTTCATATTTTCACCATTATGCGCTGCTTTTGCGCCCTTAGCCAAAGATGGAAAATTTGAACCAAAAGGAAAAAAAAATAACACTAACAATCAAAAGAAAAACGAGTAAGAAAAAAAGAACGGAAGAAGAGCAAACTTTTGCTACATCCTGTTTTTCCTTGTAAAAATTTGGTTTAATTGAAAGAGTCATTCTGGCTGGCTGAGGATCTTTCCAACAAGATTTCAAAGCACGTAAAAGGCGGAGAGAAAATTAAAATTAATTATCCCCCACTCCGATGCAAGTGGCAATTACACGAGCCTCTCACGTTATTAAAAAGAATAACTAACATGAAAGGCAAATTTAATTTTGGTTGAAGGAAGGAATAAAAAAAAATTAAAAATGGGTAGGAGAAAACGTCTAACAATCAGTCGGAAAAGTTTTGTATTCCGAACGTCATGCACGATCATAAAAAATTTAAAGAATACGGGAGAAGAACCAACTTTTCCATAATTATAAATTCCCGCTAGTAATTCAGCGAGGTTCTCGTGTTTATTCAGACCATTAATACGTAATCTGCAATACGAAAAGTTGTTTATGTCAGTAGTGACAGCAATTTACATTTAAAATAACAAAACAACGTCAGAATCGAGGCTTAACGTAATCGCAAAATTAAGCAAACGAACACAAAGGAATAGTTTGGGGCTAAAACCTACGCCAGGGATCCTTGTGCATTACCAGAGGCAAATTAAAGGTGTTTGACTTGAATGTACTTGTTTAATTACATATTGCTATTTAATTGTGATGTTTAGTAGAAATATATAAATGGTCTTTTTAATTACTTAAAAGGTATTTATAACATACAGTGATGAATTATTATATATATATAGTAGGTATCCTCAGTAAGCTTAAAACTTCTTGAAAGCCAAGTGGTAGATGTTAAGTGGAAGGAACCACCATCGAAATAGTTGTTTTTGCCGCAGGAGGGAGGAAACCAGAGTACCCGGAGGAAACCCTCGTGCAACGGGTGGGAAACAACTGGAGAAAAAACAGTACATATATCCCTTCACCAGGATTGAACCCGGGTTTGTAAGAAGCCAGAAATGTACAGCCGGTACCAAGACGTCTATCGAATCTGACACCCCAGTGCTCGCGGCTATCGCATTTGTACATCGTATACCATTTTTTTTTTATCCAGGATGCATACAAAAACGCGGAATTTTAAAAGATAAAATTAGTTTTTACTTGTCCTAAATGCCTTGCCTTTAGTTATTGGCTTTAATCGTTTATTTAATACTATGCCCAAACCTTAAACTTAAAGCTTCCGTACCTATACCCATCAGGTGGCGTCCCTGCTTACACCCCAGCAGGCATTGCCTCCAAACGCACACTATCCGGTTCAGCAAGAGCAGGGTTGGAGGATGGGTTTACCTGAAAGTAAGTATTTTAGAATAAGTAAAAACTAATTTTATTTTTTGAAATTCCATTTTAACTTTCATCAAAAATACGTCCATTTAGTTGTTGGCCGACTTCATCCAGCAGGAGGTGGGTAACTTATATGCAAAGTTACATCCAACTGTCTCGGAAGCCAGGCCACATCACTTCTTCCGAACACGACTTCCAGTCATGACATGTGTCTGAACCCCACCAGCTCTACTGATTCTCACAGATTGTAGCTGAAGACGGTGATTTTGTTGCGCCACGAACAAGCTGCTACAATCATGCTGAGGTACCTATGCAGCCAAATCCCATGATCTGAGAGCATGAGCTCACATGGAGAGAAGGTCCAAGGGGCATCCACATGAACACCTCACATATTTACATTGCTAGTTTTGCTGGGGAAACCAGCACCATCCTTTAACAGGGAAGGAAGATTCTGGCGCTTGTATTAACCTCTATTCTGTCCTATTATTCGACTTGAACCTTGGGCCGCTTAGTCGTAAAATTATCGTAACACAATATTTTGTATCCATATACAGTTAAAACATAACTCATCCACCAACCACCCTTACATCTGGATAGTGACTAAGGAAGGTGTTTTAAATAACCGGGTGTAAGTGGCCATCACGCCATCCGACTGCGAAAGTTCCTAGTTTATCAGTACACAGCCACAGAGGGCAATCTAAATGATTCGGTGCAGGCACGCATGCCTCTCGACGCACATTCAGAGGGCCAGAGCATCTCTTAAGTAAAGTAATCCACTTAAGTACCTCAAAAGTAACGCAGTGTTCCTGTTTCGACTAATTCGTCTAACGCTCTACAGTGGACAAGTTTCACCTGTCATCGATGACTTTGGAGAGTCGGATAACTAGGAAACTTTCTACGCTCTTGTTTTGATCCAGACATACGAAGATATCGTATCCCTTTTTTCAGTCACCATCCATCTCCTGTCCTGCAGCAAGAGGCTGATGAATACTCCCAGGACACGACAGGAATACTGCAGAATGACACACTGCAAAGAAAAGACCTCCTAGCCCTTTCTTCAGCACCTTGTGACCAGCTTTCCAAGCGATACCTTTGCTGTAAATTCCGGAGAAATTGTCGATACAGTGTGGCCACGTGCCCTTACGACTGGTATTTCTTCGAAACAAGTCGATGCTGCCTTGTTTGGTCTCGTGACACCGTGGCCTCTAAACCAAATTTCCCCAGAAAAATATGTAGACCCACCATCTCCTTTGTCTGCAACAATCCCTTTGGAAAAATAAAACCCATGGGTCTGAGCTGTGGTTTCCAAATACACTGGGCAACTATTCTCTACCCAGCCACATCCGTTTCCACTGTAGCACAGGGGTTAAACCAAATGCCCGGGTGGAGAGCCTCCGAGCCCAGTATTCCTAGGCAGTCACCCATTCAATAACTACCTGCAACAGATGCCGCCGCCAAAACTTTGGTGAACGGACAATAACTGGTGTGATCAGCATGGCATGACTGTGGCCTTGCACTGTTGGTCAGCTATGGGCTCCATTCTTGATGACATCTCTCCTCCTACCTGGATGGGAGGTGTACTGTTTGGTTCGCCTTCCATGGCTAACTTCAACACCAAACTCAACGTACCTTCCAGCACAACATCGACTCCCACAACCTCAACATCAATTTCCATGGGTTACTTGACCGCTGAGTAATACCGAACATCAAGTCAAACAACCCTTCAAGGCAGCCGATCTTAGAAAGTAAGAAAAAGCAGTGGGAGTGAACCAATGATTTATGATACTCTTAAGTTTGACCAATTGAGTGCGGATGTCAGAATGCAAAGCCCCGTAGTATCCCAACCCAATAAAGCTTATGACGTGTCGGAGAACTAACCTAGTCCCTGGATTAAGTCAGTTAATAGTTTTTTTTACTGCACTGATTGTGCACTAGTTTCAGGTGCCTTCCACCTCACCTAATCTCCATAAAGGGTTTCCGTTACCCCACGTCTGACAATGCTTCCAATACATTCTCGCAACTTACCAGGACAACTACGGAGGACAAATAAATATCTGGCTGATAGAGCTTGCCATACGTACTTAAGTCGCCCAATCTCGTCTGTCAGAAAGAACGTGGTTAAGGGAAAGCGATCGAGACAGTTCACGATCACATTGTGTGAAATCTCACGACGCATCCACCTACAAAGGTGAACTCGTGTTACACCCTGCAATGGAATGACACATCCCATAACAAACTTTCCTCGTTCAACCTGTGGTGATGTGAAACACAGCTAAATTTCCAACTCTACCAGATAGTGGCTTGCCAAATGAGTAAAGCTGAAATCAATTGCCGATCACGAATATTTGCAAGTTTCAATCACGCTTAATTTAGCTACCGAATATATTTTTATTTTTATTGTCTTTTTTTTTTATTCATTTGCATCAATGATTTAACTTATCTCAAATTGTTATTATCTTTTCATTAGTTATTGATTTGATTCAGCTACATCATCTATGATTATTGTGGAAGAAACTATACTGTTGCTGTATGGTTTGTACTTGCCATGTTTCTTTGGCTTGTGTTTGCATACGATGAGAGATTCGTTCGTTGTTTTGGCAACATTAGGCAGCAGCAATACTGACCGCTGCATTGTTGAAATGTAGCGGTTGGCTGGTTTAGAAGTGGTGTAATTGAAGATGTCCACAGGGGCGAACGAAAGGCTTCTCATGGAATGGGTGAACTTGTGCTCTAAAGGCTTGCTGTTTGTCTCAACGATCAATTTCAATCTGTGAATTAAGAAACTCGGGCAACATTGCGTCGGTGCCGGGTTCGATGGGGCATTGGCATGCGTCATTGGTCTTGTAAAATCGTTCGGGTATACCAGTTATTCTTTAACTGGTTGCCTTGGTGTCAGTTGGACGGAACAAAAAAAGAATCCTGATTGATAAATCCTTTCTAACGAGCAATCTAACTAAAAGCCATCTGCAGGTTAATCTAGGAAGTTGAATTACGCAAATCGCAATTACGAAGTTGGGTTCCACTTTAAATTCGCACCTTCGTTTTCACTTTCTCTGCATGCTCACACACACTTTCCACTTTCAAATTACTTAAAGCAGCCAAGGCAAATCCCATTAAAAGTGACGGACAAGCATGGCGCGTGATGATGTCAGATTTCCTCAAACTCGCTCGTCTTCCCAGCAGTAATTGCCAACCACTGCTGTTGTTAAACTTGTTATACAGCAATCAGCGAAGAGCGTCTGAGCAATGAGCTAGCTGTTTCCTCTGAGAGAGAGAGAACTCGTTAGTGCTGTGGCGCTTGCATGCTCGGCCACTAAGGCATTCGAAAAAGAAACTAGAAGACACCGGGTGACGCCGACGCAAGCGTGGACCAACCGACTCCAAGGCTCTTAATGCCTCGACGCTAATTTCGTTTGTAAACTGCAATAAAAGACCATGTAATCATAGCCAAGTCGTTACGAGACCTAAGAGAGATGAGGCTATGGAGAGGAGTTTGAGATGGACGCGCTCCTAGCTCGTCTTAGCATTCTTCCAAGATTTGGAACGAAGTGGGGTGCTGAGGATGCGTCTTGAAGGTCGTAGGTCGAGACAGCCAGCAAGGACTTCAAACTGTCCAAAATCCTCTAATTATTTTTGAGCGGTGTGGGTGGGTATTAGCGCGTAAGTGTAGTAACGTGCTGTTATAAAATTTTAATTTCTGGAGGCTTAAGACAAGAATCCGTTAAAGTTGATGGGAACTGGCATTGCAGAATACAACACCCAGAACAAAACACAACGATTTTTCAATTTTGTGTCGTTATTCCGATACTGCAACGGGTCAGGATGGAGTTTAAGAATTCATTGCAGGTTATGGCTCATAAATGTTGGTAAAAGTAAATATCCATTACATCGTTGCATGTTTCGTATGGTTAAGGCAACTATAAACTTCACAGTTAGTTACATTATAAGGCTAATTGCGACTCTCAATGCAAAAATGCGGTAGGGATGGATCAGTTTGGGGTTCTCAAGTTTCCATTCGGTTTTCGGTTTATTTTTTTGCAATAACCTCCATCGGTTATGGTTTGTTTTCGGTTTTTAAAAAAAAAAACTTTAAAAATATTTCCTATCTGTACGGGTTAAGTTTAGCAAACTAAAAACAATTAGGCCTATTGTACATTATAAGTGTATTTTAAGTCATAAAGCCTCATTAAACAATAACGTTAATAAGCACAGTTATTTGTGTGTATTTTGCAAAGAAAATAATAAACAATTTTTGTTTTAGTGTTTGTTTTGATGCAGTTACACCGTCTTCATTTGAACACTGATTGGAATCTAGGCTCAGCAAACCCACAGACTTAGGAAACATCTTGTTAGCCGACCATTAGGCTTAAGTCAGGGACGAGTGAGGACCGTTCAGTCTCCTGTTGCTCCAAGCGTACGCAATGAAGGCTGTACAAGCAAGGCCGGCTGAGATCCATTCAGTCGTTATTAATGAAAACCCCAGCAGTGCTGCAAAATAAAGAGACGAACAACGCTTCGAAAATAATCACTTTTCGTCGTCAGGTGCTTAAACATGTGATGACTTAGTGGCCTTGCCATGTTTTAAAATTTTAGTTCATAAACCTGATGACCAAAAAACTGATTATTTCGAAACGTTGGTCCTCTTTTTATTTTGTAGTGTAAAGGATATTGGCTCACCCTCAAACCTACTTGTGTGCATGAAACGGTAGTTGATTTTTGTTGGTGCCAAAATCATTTGTTTAACAGCAAGGACTTTTATGTTTGCGCCAAAACCATGAGCGGACGTGCAGGAGAACGTGGCCAAGTATTGTTGGCCACGATTGGTAAAAACTTTGTAACCAAGAACTGGATTGGTTAATGAACTCAAAAGCTGATTGGTTGTCCGGTTGATCCTTGAAGCCGACCGGAGCATATAAAAAGGCAAGGGCTTCAGAGTCCGATGTTCGATACTCGTTGATATTTGTGTTGAGAATGTACTGTACGTTATAATGTAACCCAAATCTTGTCATGATTATTCCGTATTAAACAAGGTTTAACTATTTCAAGTTTGGCTTCTACATTGAACACACGTTACAGTAGCATACGTTCTGTGCCGTTTTCAGAGTAGTTATTCGAATATTTGATAAAAGTGGTAAAACAAACGCCTATAGAAGCATACTCTACAAGTATGTTTCACTTGGCAATACTCTTTTTGAACGTAGGTGCCTTAGGTCCAGAGGAGTAGCCGCGAATGCACGCATACGTCGCATATTTTTCATGATGCATAAAGCACCAGCAGTGATGCACTAGAGGTAATGGATTCAGTCACAACATATGCAATGACAGCTTGCTTGGAAGTAGGATTCGTATCTGTTCTGACCATTACAATCATATCACAAACGGAACAAAATATTTAGTATTCGTTACAGGCCGCCTCTAGAATTGTGACTGTACCGAATAGCATACCCGTAGTGCCAGAGTTCTACATGTACCACTCGCATCTGCACCGAACGTTGGAATCTATTGCTAAACGTGTACCAGTCGTTAAGTGTGTGGCGCGCAAGCAAGCCTTCCACCAGAGGCGATTGGAAAAGTGTATGTTTACATGTATATATGTGTGCGTTAAATACTGCCTATGGACGTTTCCATTTGGCCGTGTCAGTATGGCTCAGCGGTAGGACCTCGGCCTTTGATTTCAAGGGTCGTGAGTTCGATTCCTCGCTCAGGCAGTCTGACATACAAGTCCAAAATGCAACGTAAATCGGTTTGCATCCGTATTTATTTAACCCTTCTTGACCCGTTCTATTTATAGTTTATAGTCGTTAATTATGACAGTTTGAATTCCTACAACTTTTATACCTGCAGCACCCATGCAGCAAACTCAGTGAATTTAAGTATGAATCTTAAAGGGACACCCGGCCTGCCTTATAACATTCAGCGTGCCAAATTACAGCTGCGCACAGATCGTCATCCGAGCAATTACAGTGCCAAGGTCGGCTGGGGTGGTAGCTGCGTTCCTCGCATAGCTGCTGTCTCGGTTGGCTTTGTGAATAGTACACGAGACAGAATCAAATCAACGATTGTGTCGTCACAAACCGGAGTGATTCTCGTATTTTAAAATCACAATTTTTAATTTTCTAGGCTAGTGTCTTATAATTTTGCTTCAGCGATCTATTGGAATAATTAATTTTAATTTTTACCGCATTAGTCTATTAAGTTTTAGATCTCATGGTAATTATTACAAAATTAGTAGATATATACACACAGAGATGAAACGTCATGATTATTGTACGCGCGCAATGCATCATTTAGTGACGATTTGTTAGTAAATAAAGTTCCATTATATTCAACAGAATATCTCCTAGACGCCACGTTTTAAAAAAGATTTTTAGCAAGGGAAAGACTAACGGTAAGGAAATAGACCTTTGGGGCCGTACTTGATTTGGAGGATCGAGAAAAATGGAGCTGGGAGGTATATCCCTTTAAGAACGGTCCGACCACGACGCATTTATCGCGTAGTCAGTGGCGGCCCGAGCGCGCCATGTAAAAACAATGGTCACACCACACAGTCCACGCCATACCAAAACATTTCCCACAAGACTATGTCTTTTCCGCAAGCCCAGACATAACCCGTCCTCACGTATCCTGACATATACGGGGCACCATATGCTACGCTGATTAATTGTCTCCTGTTGCCGCCCCTTTCGGCCACTTGGGTCCCCTGCTTCCACCCATTAACGTCACATTTGCCTGTCGACGACTGCTCCGCGGACGCCGCGCAACTTGGCTCGTGATTGGTCTCCTGTGCCTTCCCAGCGCCCCTGGCCTCAAATCCTGGCAACTTTCAATAACCATAAAGTAAGGCAGGGGCGTCGGTCCGTACGTGTGTGTGTGTGTGTGGTGTTTCGTGGCCTCGGGCTGCAGCGCTATCTGCCAGCTTTTTTGGCCTTAGCAGAAGGAAAAGGAAAGGGGGGTTGACGTGTGAGTCCTCTGTGATGGGTTTTAGCTCAAGGAAGAGAGGGGGGGAAAAAAGCCATAACAGAAAAATATTACCAGCCTGTTGGAGTTACGCAGCTCCCACGGTGCTACACGGACGTTACACACGTAATATTATGGCCGCGATGTAGGGTTTATTGTCGAGTCAGACAGGGTGGATGCAGGCTATGGCTGCTGCTACTACGGTTTTAGCAACACATTTTTCTGCTGCAAGTTTAGAAACCAAAGGATAACTTGTGTCCCGGTGTTTACGCGTGACGCGGGACTGTCATTTCTTCATTTTCTTTAAAGCAGAATCTGAAAATGTGTCCCTCACTACTGAACAAGGTACCCCCCCCCCCCTCCATACTCCAAGTTCAGAGCAATGTGGACGTGCGGAGAATCTCCAGCAGACGAAAACTTGAGAACAAGCCATCTCTTCTATTAATAAACAGAAAGATATCGTTAAATGTTAAAGAGTAAGGGTCTAAAAGTCAAAACCTAGAAGGAACACGGACAAGTTTGACAGCAAGGGTCTAGATATGTAAAGTTTTGCGAGTAAGAGGCTGGTTAGAATTAGTCCCTTACTATAGTTTGTTCCACATCATGTTTGCAGGAAACTGACTGTATGACGTCACGTTCCTGGCACTAGGAGTGCAAAAACAAGTGCGTATCGCACTTGTACATTCTGCACTGTTACTGTTACTGTTACAGTCTACGAGTGGGATATTTCCGTGTTTTTTGAAGTTGTAGTGCAAGAAAACTGGGCGTCATACAGACAGTTCCCTGCAAGCATAATGTGGAACAGAGTACACCCAGCGGTCAGCTTAACGACTTAGTACGCCTATTTTGGAAATCTAATTTTGGAAATAAAGTTCTAGACTATTCGGACAGAACGCGTGTATGTACACGTTGTAGTTGATTTTTTGTTGTTCTTGGAGTAACTTTAAATAATTTTAAGAATACAATTTTTCTGTGAAGTTAGGCATTTGACTTTTGATGCTTTAGAATTTGTGATTATCTTTATACGAATTTCGTATATTTATGGTAACTGGTGACAACCAATAATGCTCTTTTCTGCAAATACGCTGCCATGTTACCAAACCGGAAAAAAAAAACTTTTCAACCTAAAGCGAAGCAGGAAACGCACCTACAACCACTGGACTTGCTTAATGACTTAGTAAACCAATTTTGTAAATCCAACTTTGTAAATATAATTCTACCTTATTTGGAAGAAGCGTGTGTGTGTGTGTACGGCAGGTTTTTTCTTGTGCTTGGAATATCTTTAAGGAACTTTCTTGAAAGAATTTGACTTTTCATGCTTAAGAATTTGTATGAATATTGTGGATTTAAGGTAACTGACGACAACAAATAATGATCTCAACTGCGAATTCAATGACATACTAAACCGAAAAAACTTTTCAACCTAAAGCAAAGGAAGCACACCCCACTACCATTGGATCATCACGTGGGTCTTTATAGGTTTTCTTCGAAATCGGGTAGTAAGGTTCTAATACTTACGAGACTCTTATTGACAAAATTTTACACCTAGACCCTTACTGTCAAATCTTTGTCCGTGTTCCTAGGTAATCCGATACACACGCAGAACCTCCAGCAACAGACAACTTGACAACGCTTAGATCATACCACGGTTACTATGTTTTAATTGTCGATAGTTGTTATAAGGCTGTCCGTCGTGTCTGTAGCCCCTCCCCGCTAAGCTATATTATCTATATAATATAGAGGTGCAGAAGAGACAACGTAAAAATTCACATTACAACGGTATAACATGCGACATATTTTCTCTTTCCTAGAGGCGTTTGAATAAATCCAAATAAACTGAAAATTAAGCGGCATGGAAAAACAAACGATTGACAATAGAACGACCCAGTCAGATATAAAGAACCGGTTAAATATCGTCAGAAGAATCACTACTAACTATTTCATGATTTTATTATCTTTGAATTTAACTAAATTTTCACCAATACTGAAAAATGGAGCAGTGATATTTCAACGGTTTAATACTGGCTTGACCAAAACTGAAATAATTGACTTTTAGCCCCACACCCAAATAAGAGACCCTGATGTCCGATATACACGATTAAAATGTATGTATTTGACACGAAAATAATAAATCGAGCAATGCTTTAAAGTAGCGCCAACAAAAAAAATTATTACCGATGCGGTAAGCACTACTCGATTTGTTCTCGAGAAGGACACGTTAAAAGGTCCATTAGATCGTAATACTCAGTAAACTATAGCAACGTGACCTTCGGCCTAGTTGAGCACGTCACACAGGATAAAGTCTATTATGTGAGCTACTTTTGTAACTACCTGGTAGCACATATACATCATTTTCCGTACAAACCAATCATGCGTTGAGTACGTCATGAATCATCAACATTTGTTTACAAATCACAGTTTACTCCGACATTTATTTTCGTTTCCCACTGTAAAATTGAAAAGTTTCTCCACCCGGAAATCAGGTTAAGTTGCAAAACACCATCAAACAACACGTCTACTCCTAAGACGTTACTCTTATATATTCCCCCATATATTTAACCCCTCCCCTTACCATCTCTTAAGAAATTTCCCCTAACTACAACACTAAGTCGTTAAAAGTGTCAATGCTGGCCTACAAATTAATGCAAAAAAGCTGTGAATAGATGTTTTTGTTGCTCCCGAGGGTGTTAACCGGGGACGTGCACAGGCCCCCAGGAGGGCAGAGGCAACTTACTTTTTTCTGGGGAACTTTTTTTTGGTGGTTTTTTCCACCTCTTTTTACCCCTCACTAGCGGTAGCACGGTAATCGATAATATCGCGATAAAATGTTCGTCAATTATTATCGTATCACCGTTTTTCTTATTTATGAAAGTATCGTGCAAACCGCGATGCTTAAATTCTCACATCTCGGAAACCGTAAGAGCTAGAAACACGCGGTTTGCAGCGTAGCGATGCTGAATTACAAGGGCTCGCCAACAAAGTGGGCACTACTGTTGCTAGTCACTTTAGCGTATTGGAGAGTTGGTTTAATGCAAACAATATTTAAACCATGCGCAATGGCTGT
Organism: Lithobius niger; assembly: GCA_023313725.1. Classification (NCBI taxonomy): domain Eukaryota; kingdom Metazoa; phylum Arthropoda; class Chilopoda; order Lithobiomorpha; family Lithobiidae; genus Lithobius; species Lithobius niger. The sequence continues at coordinate 13,870 of JAHWFP010077396.1, forward strand.
TTGCCGAAGTCACCATGAGTTAGCCAATGACGAACGAGAACAACGGCTGTTTGGCCGTCGGATTGGACTAGCCCAGTCACGTGATATATGCACGTCACATCAAACAGCTATGACAAATGCTAAACTGTTTCTACATGGTGAGGAAGTAATAGACAATGGCAGGTGTATTTTCATGTCTACTGGTTAAATGGCGGATGCCACACAATTTACGTAGCCAAGGTATTTTTAATTAATAAAATTAAAGTGGTTATTTCAGCCTCAAAATTTGTTTTATAGCGATATTATCGATTATCGCGATTATTTTAAAAAGTGTTATTGGGATAACATATTTTTTTTTGTATCGTGCCACCCTTACCCCTCACTTCCCCCTTTTGGGAATTTTAAACTTCTCTGCCCCTCTACGCACCAGTTTCTTAGCCGCTATTGTCTCCTTTTTGGCCTTTTTGTGCCCCTTTTTACACCACCGCTCCAGCAAATGTCGGCCATTTTTTTTTCAGAAAAAGGTCACTTTGACATGAGGGCAGGGGCTAACGCCCCCTCCCCCTCTGCTTCACGCGTGTACTCGTCCCAGGTGTTAACTGCCATAAAGTGCCAAAAGATTACTTTGTGGAAAGGAGATATAACCATACGAGGCTGATTCTGGCATTAGCTAAAGAATCCACAACTTCATAAACACGGGGAAATTTTTAATTTTCGAAAGGATATACCCTTTCTTAATCACAAGAAAAGTCCAAAATAACACACATATGTTTATGTGTGTTATTTTGGCGGTTTTTTTTTTGTGAGCAAGAAAGGGAATATCCTTTCGAAAATTACAAATTTCCTTGTGTTTATGAAGTTGTGGATTCTTTAGCTAATGCCAGAATCAGCCTCGTATGGTTATGCCATAAGGTGGTGTCGAAATATGGCGACAATTTTGTGTATTCCCGAATTGGACAGCTCTTATCTAACCGTTCTCAGGCCTAACATTCTAAGACCTAATAGTTCTCACATCTAACTATTCTTTCGTTCCTGTTGAAAAGAACAAATTGAATGGGTAGCCATCAATACCAATTCCTTCATTCACTTTATTATTGTTTCACTACGTATACAAATTGAGTTCTGAACATAAGTTACTCGGCCGAATGAGAAGTACTATTACTTTATTGTTCTCGTTTTCATCTTTCACGGCAATTCCTGAACACGAAGCAAGCGAACATCTACAAGCGAACGAATCCAACATCGATCATTACGAGCGGATCTGAATATCTCTGCCACCACGCGCGAGAATTGCTGTAGAAATGAGTAAAGAATCGACAACACTGTTCCAAAACGTATGAAATTGGCAGTAATAATGATTTTTGCTTGACCATTTGTGATTTTTACTTGCATTTTTCACACTAAAAGAAGTTTCACTCGCTCGGCTAAAATTTTATTTTAATGGTGTATTTAAAAAGTACCGTTTTCTTTTAAAGTTGTGCAGTTGAAAAAAAAATAATTGTTGTGCAACCAGATGACAAATAGGTGTCCTCTATTGCCAGATTGCGTTTTAGTCACCGTCAGTTTCGGCTAGGTAAATTATGGTAAATGCGGCTTTGTGTTGTTTGTGCATGTAGTGCTCGGGGCCACTATCTTTACATATCGAGCTCCATTATCACTACTTCAAAAAAATCTGCTCAGCCATCCAACGGAAAATCTGAAAATCTCCGAAAATATTTGAGGTAGGACTTTCATCTTCGAACTCACGCAGTTCATACCATGTCATGTCATGACAATTCAACCACATCAGCACAAAACTGCGATGCGTGCATTATCGTGTGCCAGACAGACACACATACACGCCCAGACAAACGCGTCACAAGCTTGGCTCTCGTTGTCAAGGGCATCCACCCAATGCAAGTGAAACCGAGCGTCTAGGTCAAGTCGAAATTAATAATAACAGGTTTATTCAGCAAAAAGTCCCAAGTTCTGTATGAAGTTGTGTGTGCAGGATTACCACATGAAAAATATGGGTATGCAAGCACATGATGCAAGGAAAACACAATTGCTGAAGATATCGTGTTTAAACAATGAAACAATGTAATAGCAAAGTAGGAACTGAAAATGGTTAGACACAGACTACATACTAACGGCTGTTACATCATGGAAAATGAACAAAAGAAAAATGCAAACAATGTTTTCCTCTCTTTTTCAATGTCGTAATTAGCGCGTAAGTCAGAAACGATACCATATTACAAAAAAACCGTTTAGACGTCGGGGTTGGTCGCACATCTGACACGTATTTTACAACTCTGTAGTGTAAAATACGTGCTTAACGACCAAACTTCCTTTGGCTATTCCAATCAAAGAAGGCAATATGGGTGGTAGGACAAGAAAGGGGCATGCGCTCCTTTTTGAGGCTAAACGTTAAGCATGACGTCACAAACGTGGCCTTCATGACGTGACGAACTCTGGTGGATTGTTATAGCAGATACGTCACTTTTACTGGCTTACTGCCAGACCCCCAATAATCGCTACGTAATTACTATGTGTACATCCAAGGTCCTCCATGAATTGGAACCATGTAAAAATCGTTGCGGAAGTTTGCTGCCGATGAAAATCACCCCGATGTACTATACATTCCGGTGAAATTTGCGGTCTGACTATAGTGAAATTTGTTTCTGGCATTCAGTATTACACCCATCGCGTTTTCTTTATACCCTATGAGTGGCGAAACGTAGGTAAACGTAGTAAAGAAGACTAAAGTTTGTTCTGAGCTGTGAGTGGCTGCTTTCGCGTGACGTAAGCAGCCTCTGTTACGTCAAACGAAAGCAGCCACTGACAGCTCAGAACCAACTTTGAATATTCTTTACCTAAGTCTGTCGTTCTTCGTTGATTCCAGCCCCTTTCGTTCAAAAAGACTTTGTTTCGTACTTTTTACTTGAAAACTATAACTTCCCCATTTCATCCTGCTGTAGCTTTTGTTTTAACTTCAACAAGGCTAACTCGGTCGTCCCGCATTTCAGGCGGGCGTTAAAAACCCAAGATCATAGACGCTGTATCATGAATCACTGGATTTAAATTATTTCCATCTGTGCTATCCCCCATTTAGGACTTATTCTCTCCTCAACGTTTTACTAAATACAGATGCAAACCTATTTACGTTGCCTTTTGGACTTAACGTATTACTAGGTAGTTCTCCCCAACAGTGCGTAGCTGCAACAATGCAATCAGCTAGCTGCTACACGATAGAGGAACTAAAGGGCACTGCGATTCACTTTTAGTAGTGCTAGTCTGAGGTACGAATTTAAGGGATATTTGACCAACTTCCGTTACAGAACCTCAAAATTTGCGTAGCTCCACGCACACTCCTTACCCTGCATTGAACAATACAAGGAAGGCGTTACGTTTTCAGCACTTGGTTACACCATACATGGACGTCTATATATGGTGACGAATGAGACAAATTTATTTGGTATTTTATTCATTTATATATATTTTGTTAAATTTTATTATATTTTATTGTATTGAAGAAATATTGACAATGATACCCGGCTTTTCCCTTCACTTGTCCCTCGCGTTTGGCGATGCCATCGGGGACCATTGTGTCCCTGGTAGGTCTAACCTTGGTGGTAAGGCATTCGTGACCCCAACCCAATACCATACCATTACCCTCTGCAGCCGAGCCATCATCTTCATTTTAATCTTTTAAACTATTAAACATTTGTAATTTATAATTTTTAGTTTTTTACATCGGATGGCAGTAGTGGCCACCAGGTCCTTGCCATTCCGGTTGCATTTGCAACAAACTTATATTTTATTATTATATTATAAATGCCTCATTGAAATTTCGGGGGGGGGGGGGGCGAGAGTATCTGGAATCGCATACGAGTTTTTTAGGTTGTCCTGAACAATTAAGCTTAGAATTTTGCGGTCTGTAGAACAGTTGACAACACTAAGTGCAAGCGCATAGCACTGAAAGCTGCAACACTTTACGATACATCACGGCCCTATCCATCTTCTGGAGACACTTTTTCACATGTTCTCAAAGCATGATTTACTTAGCATTATGGCGCGTTTGTAAAGATTCGTGATTATTTTATGATCGATCCACTTCTAATAAAATAATATTTTAATTAGCCTACAATATATTTGTATAAAGGGAAACCCTTTGGCTTGGTGGACCCTTGGCAATTGCTCTTTCTGTTACCCTTGTAAATCTGACATGAACGAATCACGTAGCACCGGCTGGCCACGGACTGTACGAATATGCTTTTATTAAATTTATACTGTAATAATGGTAGGCGGAGAGTAAAGATAATTTAAATTTAATAGTTGCTCATAAGAAGCTGAGCTATAGGATCATTTGCATGCGTTCACTAAAAAAGGGGAAGAAATAATGTCAAATACTTGGGCCAACACCATTGTACATGGAAAACGTTAATGCGTGGGGGAAGGGGGGATACGGTGTTGTATATCCATTTTACGTCTTAAATATTTGCATCTGAAAATATTCATATGTTCGTGTGGCGCAAGTGTGCTGCAGGCACGACGCTAAGGGCGGCGAGGGGGGCGCTCGTCCCACCAAATTTTTGGCCGCCCCCTGGTGCCCCTCCCCCTACTCACCAGATCAAAATAAAACGTATAAACGAAGAAAATGCTGGTTATTTATTAAGAAATCTACGTTTCTTTGAAAGAAACAAAGACTTGAGGTTACATCAATTATAGAGCCCAGTTGTTACTGTGAGAGTTGAAAGATCATCTTTTTTCACAGCTGGATTTAAAAATGTTCCCAAAAAATGGGGTATGAAGCAGTTAAGAACGTTCGGTGTGAGAAAGGATTACAAGTGTGTTAATTTGAATTTTTTGTTGGGGGGGGGACCGCTAAAGTTGAATTTTTTAGTTCGCCCCCCTGGCTAAAATTGCTGCCCCACTGCCGCCTCCCCAATAAAGTGATTCTAGCGTTTTCCATGGTGTGCTGGGTGTGAGTGAACAATTTTTAGGGGTGAATAATTTTTAATTTTAGAGGGGGTGCCTCATTGTGTTGAGGGGGGGGGGGAGACGGCCCTGACATCACAGAATTACTTATCATAGAATTAACGTAACATATATTCGGTCCGTACCTGACGTAAACCCCGAGTGCGTTCCTGTCCCTCGCGGCGCGTTGAACGGAATATGTTCTTCGGCGATTGCCCATGAAAGAACGCCCACGCCGTCACGCCCCCGCTCCGAACGCCGTGGACGTTAAAGTTCAGAGTATCCTTCGATGTTTTTGGCGACCAACACACTAGCCAAATCCAACGTGTGGGAAGGTGGGTGGAGAAGGGGTAGGGGGGAAACAAGACAAGTGTTGGCGGCGTTTGTGCAGAGCGTTGGATTGGAATAACGGGACATCAGCTCGAGCGAAGGCGTCACTTTTCCCCGTCATTGGCTGGCACGACAATCGCCCGGAGGTGATGGGACGGACGCGCGTCGCCATTGCCACGCACCACTGCCCACGTTCTTGCTCTCGCTCTATCCGGGCGAACGAACAGGGGGCGAGGAATTCGAACGACAACAAGCATCGCGCTGCCAAAGAGCCAGCGTGATTTTTACAACAGGACGATCTAGGAGAGTTGTGTACTCAGAACTCTGTCCCATTTGTCAAACTCTGGTGAAGGTACGTTGCACCTGATAATAGTTAGGACGAGTTAGGGTGCGTTTATGCACCTACTCGCCTTTGCATTTTCGCCGCTGAAATTAGAAATAAGAAATAATAATAACACTCAATTCAATTCAATTTTCAATTTTCAATTCAATCGCGATGGCAAAGGTGTCGTTGCCATGGTACGATATGATAAAGTAACAGCCAGTATCGTGCACAAATATAACTACACTACGTTTCGAGAGGACAACCTCCCGTCTTCAGGTTAAAATAAGCACTAAAATATTTTTAAAATTCATGGCAGTATCTGCCGAGTCACCAAGTCTATAAAAACAAACCATTCAGGCATGGTCAAGGCCAGCTAAGGGGAAAAACGGTAAAAACCATGTTTTTGCCACTGTCCGGGCAAAAAGCTGTTTTTGCCGGCAAAAACCCAACCCTGTGAAGCCACAATGCACAAGATTGAAGTGGCTGCGTCGAGTGGGGAATAAGGTTGGTGTTGAGGTCATAACGTACCAAACGAACTGCAAATGCAAAGGGAAGAGCAAAACATAGGTGCTAAAACCCACAGTATACAAGAATATATTGACAGTGTCGAGAGAGCAGTAGGGCCTAACGTCGGGTTCAGGATTGAATGTACAAGTGAACTGGCAATGATTCGGTCAAAAGAACATTGAACGATGTTACGGTCAGAATATGCTAATGAACAAACTGGCAAATACCAAGACGAAAAGCAATAAGGGGCCATTTAAAAACCACGTGGTAGTCCATTTTTATCTCCCCCTCCCCGACTTGTTTTCATCGAATGTAGGACAGAAGCTCACTGGACAAAAGCTCACCCATTTTCAAAAAGCTCACTTAACAACAACAAAAAAGCATTCACTGTATTCAGGAGTGGAGTGTCCTACGGATACTCTCATGAGCTCCTGCTATATTTAAATACCTTAAAATTTTATTTTAAATATTCATTATTCATAAATATCTTACAACCTTAAAAACCTTAAAAATAAACATTCACTATATTTAAATACCTACACAAAAAAATTTTAAATATTCATTATTCTTAAATACCTTAAAACCGGATTTTGTACCCGACTTGTCACGATATTCTTTTTTCACTGTTTATTCATGTCCTTGGAACAAAACTCTTCCCTTGTTAGTTGTACAGTACTTAATTCCATGATTAGTGCTGACTTAACGAATGCTGGAATGACGAGTTTAGGCAGTAACATGGACTTGTACCAATGCCACTTAAGGTGGGTGTAATTTGCGTGAGCAAACTGTGCGGGATGAGTAACGATAAATAAACAATCGGAGTTAATAAATATAAAATGTGTAATAAATAATAAATGTGAACTATAGGCCTAAATTAAAATACTGTAATTTAATAAATTATAAAATAATATAAACACAATAAATTAAACTCAATAAAAAAATTTAAGTGAGCTTTTGTCCCTTTTATTTTGAAAATGGGTGAGCTTTTGTCCAGTGAGCTTCTGTCCGATTACCGTTTTCATCTGTGGTCAGATCTTGGACCCCCCCCCCCCCCCAAAAAAAAAAAAACCCGGAACTCAAAGCCACCACCACCCCGGTACTAAAAAAAAATAACACCTTATTGCGTTTTTGACATATGCGCGGTAACGCTTCATATAAAGTTTGTGCTATTGTGTAGTACCAAATCTGGTGAATTGATAGTGTACGAAATGAGAAACCCAACGATAAATACCCCCATATTCCACTTCTGCTTTTAATAGACGCAGCCGTTTGATTCATTGTGTGAAATGTTTTCACCAAATTTGTTTGGCGATCTGCAACGGTCGCTAGACTAAACTTCAACCAAGATTTGTAACTGAGTGACGGAAAGTAGAAAATTGTAACCTAATGCGTTCATTATTACGCAGGCCATCACTGCACTGAAGCGAAGCACTCGACCTTAGGTACCCTTAGGTATATTTGGTACCCGCCCCTCTCCCCAGAGTGGTTATTGTTGAGCATTCTTAAGGCCCACTGTGGTAGCAGCCAGCAGTGGCCAATAATTCAGTGACATGATGTGGAAACGTCTGCACATGGGCACGTGTTCACAGCCAGTGCTTTAGAACCTGTTGCTAGGGAAGTGATGTTTTCCGCCTGGAAGTTACGTCCTCACTAGCTGCCGACCGAGAAGGTTGGCCTAACTTTTAGACCTAAATAATTAGAATGTATATAATGTAACCCTTAACGTTTTGTGTTCCTTGAACGGGAATAAATGCCGTACTTACTTTGGTAATGTCTGCAGTATCTTATTGGGCAATGGGTACGCATTATCGGTCCACTTTCTAGGACCTCTGTCAGTTATTTGTGGCCGAAAGGCGACCTTCAACTCCCCCCCGCCACCCCCTGACCGACCACGTGGCTTTTGAACGGCTTCTAACGGGATTTGAATCAGGAAACCTCCGAAATCAAGGGCCGAAAAATTGTCCAGAATTGCCCATTATAATGCCTATAGCCGGTGAAGGAACATGATAGCCTCTCACACTACCCTGGCCGGTAGTTCTGGCAGGAACTTTGCCAAAGTCCCCTTTCCAGGGATTCTACCAGATTGGGATTTGCCCTTTACGTAAAAGCATTTAAATCTGCTTTCTTTTGGGTGAAACGGGACTTGGCGAAACGGGAGTTCACCCTCCACTTCATGACAACTACTAACACTTTAATCTATCATTCTGTTCTTCACATTCAACGAAAAACTAAGTCCGTTGCGTTGCTGACGAAGTCTAAACCTTTAAACCCTTAAACTCTAGCCGAAATACGTAATACAGAAACTTACACGAATACACCAATAACGTAATTACGGTACACACTTTTACGTTTATTAAAGTAGTAATACACATAAATTGGATTACTGTTAAGCCATAACGAGTCTCGTTACCTCTAATTGAAAACCGCAAACGGTCTGGTCCCACGATCACTAAATTTGGTGTTCCTCCGGAGCTTCCACTGGGTCCCCTCCTTTTTCGAACTAAACCATACGTCACCGGAGCGCCAAAATCCCAGTGACAGACTCGGAATTAAGGGCGGCTTAAGAGCGCTCTCTGGTTAATGCACAAACCCTTCAACCCGTTACGCTTTTATGGTTTCGGAACCCGTTTTACGACCGTTGGATGCGTTCGGGTTACGGAGTGAATCCCGGCCAAGTGGTCTGTCTTTTTCGCTCTTGTCATTTTAATAACCTGTCGCGTGGTAATTACGCAGAGACGTACACAAACACACACATAAACATATACAACGCTATACCGTTCTAAATGTATTCACATCAGGCAACAGCTATACTTGTTTAGAATTGTTAATTGCGTTCTACCATCTTTACACCAAGGTTCAGTCACCCTTAGCCTTCTGAAATAAAGCTAATAAACCCCGATTTCCGTGTAAACCGATGCTCTTCTTCTCCAAATCCATCCCCCCCCCCTTCTCCCCGACCCGCTCCTGCTCCCTTATTTCTTAGTGGGAAAACAAGAACTTTTACAACAAGTAATAAACAACACCGTAAAAGCCTTAAATGGACAAAGGGCGCTTGGGTGGTGGTTTTGACAAAATGTTTTACGGTTGTGTGTGTTTGCAGCCTTAAGCTCCTTATGATGATAACGGCTGTCATTCGTTAGGTAGGTAGTTTATTTCTCCTGGTGAAAAAGGCACAGACAATACTTTTCCTACCGATTGTGAGTCTTGTACATTGGAAATCCCGTGTCAGAACCATGCTAAGAAATTATTTATTGAGGTGTGCAACGGTTATTTAACTACCTCCCCACATCGTCCCCCCCAAACTTATCTAAAAAAAATTGTAGCTAAAGTACTACTGAACGAAATGTTATGAGACCCGGGTGATGAGATAAGGCCGGCCAAGAGGGGCCACTGATTGGACAAGAAATGGATGACCTTGCCAAATCTTATCAAGGTCATTCAACTGCTAATTTCTTAAATATGCATCGCACACCACGAGTGTAAATTAGGAATATCTTGGGAACAAAGAGACATTACCAATGCAAAAAAAAAAAAAACAGAACAAAAATCTGACCAGTATTGCAGGACCTGTGACGTACGTAAAATAGCTACTTTCGATCCCTGAATGTAAGGCGATGTTCCCTGCGCGACGGAAGGTTTCAATGGAATGCAATTCAGGGGTCGAAAGTAACCATTTTACGTACATCAATAGGTCCTGCTAATCTGGTCCGATTTTCGTTATGTTTTTTTGCATTGGTAATGTCTCTTTGTTCCCTACATATTCCTAATTTATAATCATGGCGTGTGATGTATATTCAAGAAGTTAGCAGTTAAATCACCTTGATAACATTTGGCAAGGTCATCCATTTCTTGTCCAATCAATGGCCCCTCTTGGCCTCATCCCATTACCCGGGTCTCATAACATATCGTTCAGTAGTACTTTAGCTATCAAGCTGGGTCACAACTTAACTGATCACCCTGTATAAGCTTTGCAACATAACAAATCCAACCGCCAGGAATAAACCGTCACTGTACATGCTCCCCCCCCTCCCACCCACTGGGGCCTCTCGCTGACGTAGCTGTGAAAGGGCCCCTTCCTGGTCACCTCGAAAGGGATCTCAGCCCTGTTTCCTCGGACGCCTTTCCAACTCTTCGTTTGAGGTTGCATGCTGCTTGGCAAGCCTTGTGGGACAGACAAAACTGCAATAAGTTTCGAACTGTAAAAGGCACTGTCCAAGTTTGGCACTCATTTTGTCGCCCGAGAAGAGGTAATGTTGGCCCGTTTTTTTAAGAGCTAATTTTAATGTCAGGAATATCGATAGGCTAGCTCAAAACACATTCTTTTGAAAGGTTTACAAACTGCATATATTTGACTTTTTTAAGTTAGGACTGGTGTTTGCGGAACACGAACTTCCCTTCCAGACTCCTGTTACCTCGCTTCTCTCGGTAAAAAAAAAAACCTTTATTATTATTATTATTATTATAAACATATAATTACACATTCTGAACACTGCCTCCTAATGAGAGAAAATAAAAATAACAAAATTTTGAAAGAACGTGCTATATATAGACTTAAAGAAAATAACGAAATATTTAGGAATGGAAGTAGATTCACAATGGGATTTTAAACAGCGTATAACAAAATTGGTAACAAAAGTACGTCAAATGATCCCAAAATTATAGAATATAAAATACTTGTTAAATATTAAGAATAAACGAATTATATACGATGCATGGATAGAAAGTTTGATTAGATATGGGATAGAAATTTATGATTTTGAGACTGACTATATTATTTTGAGATTACAAAGAGTGCAGAATAAGAGAGTAAAAGTATTGTTTGGGAAAGAAGGTGAAAAAAAAAGAATTATATATTAAAAAAACATTAAAAAAATTATAGTACTACGAGTCTTTGTGGTTGTAATGAAGAATTACTACACAAATACACATAAAATTATGATGAAAACAAAAGCAAACGATTAAGGAAAAAAACGCAGAAATATACAGGGCGAGCACAAAATAATGACTACATTACAAAATTAAATAAAACACAAACTAGAAAAGATGTCGGAGTGCGGTTTGTTTTGTTAAAAAAGATGCATTCAGATAGTTTTACGGCACACCGTTGTCAAAGCAGTCTGACCAGCATGCACTGCATGTGACGTCATATCCGCAAAATGGCGTCTATAGAGCAAAAAGCGATGTGCGTCGTATGGCCCCTGGTCCCCTCGTTCCCCAGAAATTACTCCCCTTGATTTTTTTCCTATGGGGATACGTGAAGGACCTTGTTTTCAAAACCAAAGTGATTAACATTGATGAATTGCATGACAGAGATACGAATACCATTGTCACCGTCACTGCCGCCATGTTGCAATAGGGCAGTGACACGACGTAGTATTATTGTGTATAACTCTATGGTGGAGGCAGTAACTGGGTTAGCTGCAAGGAGCACTGGAGGGAGAAAGGAAGATCGTCTTATTGAAGCCAATGCTATTATAGACTGGATTTCTTAAGCCTATAACGCGCGATTTTTGTTGTTGGAGAAAACAACGTTCTTTTAAGCCTAACAACTCCGCCCTCAAAGCACTGTCTTGACTAGAAGTGCCGTTTTTTTCCATTACATTTTAATCTAGTGCACCTTGTAGCTATTACCTCCAAATGGCGTCTCGTAGCCAATATGACGTCACTTGACGCTGATCTATACACATGGAGTGAGGAAGAGTCCCGTTTGGATATATTGCGTGCAACTAACGGTGCCCACGGTGAAGTATATTGATGGCAGAACTAATCATTGACCGTAAAACTATTTGAGTGTACCTTTTTAACAAAACAAACTGCCGAAGTCCGATATCGTTTCTAGTTTGTTTTTAATAATGTTTTTGTAATGTGGTCATTATTTTGTGCTCACCCTCTAGAAACCGGAATGGAACAATGTTAATGGATTAAGAAACAAACCCAATTACATACCAACAAATTTTCAATAAATTGGACCTCAAAATGTTAAACTAACAAAGCAAAGGAATTTTGAAAAATTAATTAAAACAAGTATTCGTAAATTTTTACAAAAACTAAAGGCGAATGTTACAGAGAACTGTTAGCTGAACAGGGAATAAGTATTAAATATTAAAATACTAAAATAACTAAACAGTGGATTTTTATTGTGAATTAATTCCTTTTTGTATACATAATTAACCATTTTGTATATATAGTGTAATTTGTTATGTATTAAGTGTGTTATTTATTTATTGTATAAAATATTGTATATGTTGTGACTCTCACAAGTTTTTATTTAAAACTTCGAGCCTTGAAAAAAGCAATAAATTTATTATTATTATTACTATTGTTAAGTCTATGGCTTCAAAAAATTGTCTTCCTTGAAAACGTTTGCTATCTGGGATCGGAAACGTTGCGACGAAAATTTTTATTTGTGTACTTCAGCCCCGGCTTTCTTCAGATCAATCTTGACAACAATGCGCTGCTGGCTTCGGAAACATTTATGCGCCTAAAAGAATTATTTGACCGAGTCGCACTGTCTGAGACGGACAAAAACACAAAATGCTTCAGTATAACAAATTCAAGAGAGTAAGAAAAACACATTTTATGAACAGCATAACCTCTGAACTCTTCTTGATGGACAACCCATAAAACAACAAATAAAATTCGCAAACAAATGATAAGACTGCAACAAAAACAGACACAGCTCCCCTGCCCAACCCCGACTCACCACCACCTGCCACACACACAAACACAAAAAAAAGACTTCTGTGACAAAAGTCAATAACAACATCCTCCAATAAAGACGACGACCTTGACTACTATTCTGAAAAGCCAGCATCCGCCATTGCCAGATGCACATCCGGATGAGTTGCATCGCGCCCCTTCCGGTCGACAGGGATGGACGCCTTTGGCAGGCTCGCACGCGCGTGCAGAGAGGCCCAGCCAATGATGCATTCCGTTTTACGATCGTCACCAGCAGAATCGTCCTCCTCGATGGTTTCATTAAACTTGGACGAGAATGAAGCACCGCAGCCTCCCGTTAGACGCGAGCAAATGCCGGCCGGCCATAAAAAATAATGATTAAAACTATGAGCGAGCGTCTATTATTCATCGTTCCGTCTGTTTCTGGAAAGATCCTGGCCGGAAACGTGAAGGGGGTCAGAACACTGCGCTCACATGTCAGCTATGTAGAAACAAAGTTAAAGGCGGCCAATATCGGCAATAAGGGGAAAGCCACGGATCCCCACCTATCGATATGTCGCCTTTAGGCCTGACCAATAAACCATGGCCAGCAATCTTTACGGCCCGATCTATAACGAGTTCAGGGGAACAGACAAAATGGCCGCCACGAAGCGACGTTGCCGAGGGCGTTGCTAAGCGATGCAGGCGTGGTCATAAGTACAACCAGGGTTCCCTACAATACCGGCAGGATCTTGGATAAAAAATAACATACTCAACTGAGTTGGACAATATGGCCGCCGAAAGTGCCGCTGATGTGATTGATTTGTTTTGTTGCCGCTTTCTGTCAACCGAGGGTGACACCTTCAGTACAAAAGAATGCCGCCACTCTTCCTTGCAAAACTTTCTGGATAAACGAACATGTAGCTATTTACCGAAGAACGATGTGCAGTCGAGAAATTTAATAGCTTTGTGGCAAAAAGTTATACGGAAATTTATTTATTTGTACGTGTAAGCTATTTTTCGGGTGATTAATGGTATTAAAGACGCCTGTTTACCAATTCGATAGCGTTGCCCATATTCTACACATAGCATCCATGTTCCAGATTCTCCGTCATCCAATAAGCTGTTGTGGGTCACGTGATCTCGTTTTAGTTATGAAAATCGCGGAGCTGCTGCGAATATTGCTGTTCCATTCTAATTTACCGCTATTTTTTCTTTATATTGCTCGAAGATTCTACGGTGCTGCATCTAGGAGTTGAAAAGGTGAAAAGGCGCCTTTAAGTTAGTGAATTGCTAAGTTTTTTGTCAGTTGCCGCTATTAGGCAGTAGACTGCGTAACTCACCGTACAAATATTCACCGATACGATTTGCTTGGCCAGTTACCAAACCGACCTCGAAGAAATGAAATGGGCCACTCGTGGCTGCCATTTTGTCTACCCACCTAATATTGTTGTAGGTTGAGCCGGAGAGTTTACTATCCATGGTACAGCCAGCCGGTAAACACGATTTTTGTTCGTAGGTGCGACTGACCTCTATTGGCAGCTAGTGGCAGTTTTCCAAATAATAATATAAATTTTAGATGTAGTTTGGGTGAGAAATTTGTATCAGCTTTAAAATAATTTTTGCAGTTACCACTCAGCCAGAGTTAAGCAATTTCTCTGCGCTTGGAATAAATAACGACACATTCGTTTATCCGGAAAGTGTTTTAAGGGAACGAGCCGGGCAGTTTCTTTTGAGCTGTAACTATCGCCATCGGCTGACAGAAAGCGGCAACAGGACAAATCAATCTAATCAAGGGCGCTTTCGGCGGCCATATTGGCTAATCCAGTCACGCGTGCTACTTTTCACCCAAGATCCAGCCAGGGCTGTACTAGAACCATGGCCTAACGCGTGAAAGCATTGCTAAATCGGATTCTAAAATTACGATCTTTTACTTGCGATTGGCGTGCGTTCTTCAGAACCACTCAATTAACATTTAGTGTACTAAGAGACGCCAAACCGAGTCCCAAGCAGTTTTTTATGGGGGAGGCGGGAAGGGGAAGGGAAGGGCGTAAAATTAAACAATTGCCCTTCCAGAAAAAAATGTTTACCACGGCCCTCGTTGGACACTGTTCTGCTGCACGTATATTGTGTTTTTATTTGTACACACTCTTACTTTTCGAGTTTCGACAGTATGAAAGGCACTGGGTTGGGCTTGCATCTTTGAAAATCCACTTAGCTTACAGAGGAGGCAGTCAGAATTGCTAAGATGGCGCCTGGAATGGCGCGAACGCCAAGCCAACATCCAGTGTATTATTCAAAGGCAGAAATAACTTGGCTGTTGCAACTGCTGTTGCTGAGGTTCAACCTCAGACATGTATGCCGTGGCCAGATCAATATTGATGGAAGAAGAAACTCAAACCAAGATGCGATCTTTTTTTACAACGCGGATGGTACGTGCCCGTTATTAAAGTACCTCGACGGAAAGAGAGAAGATGTGGTTATGAAAGCTTTAGCACTTACGAGTAAAATTCTTAACCATTACCCAAGCTGCACCACTGTAGGATTAAAGTAACTATTTAAGTACTGTACTTCGCAATAAGTATTTCTACGGTCGCCTGATTGCTCTATCTCAATCCTCATGAAAGGATACCGTCAACCCTAACAAATAACCCTAGGATGAAGTTTGGTAGATATGTTTTCCTAAAGCTGCAAACTTTTTTTTAAACACCCCCGCCCTCCCACCCTTTATGTACATACTAGTTGTGCCCGTGCCCGTGCGCGCACCCCCCACCCCCCGCCTCCCTCCAGGTGTTTGGTCTTTGGTGTTAAATTTATGAAAACGAAGACCGAACATGTGAATGGCTCCCACATATGCCCTCTCCCACAATTACTTTAACCCCCAATCCCCACGCTCCTGCCCCCTCCCGGATTCGCATACGTGTCCCCCCATAAACGCTTGCCCGCCTCTCCCTCCCCGAAAACGTAGCCCCGTGGCATTCTCCCTTTGGTGCAGCCCCGGAAAAGTCGCTGGCGCGTGTTTGACTGAAGGCTAAAAAAAAAAAAAACCCTATCACTGAGAAATCCAGCATTCAGTAAGCAAGTAATCCCATGGTTAAACTAATCCTTTGAAACAATTCACTTTGGTAGCGCGCATTGCCCGCCACACACACTTGCCCTGCCACCCTCTTCCGCACCCCCCGAAAACGCCGCCTCGTGAGATTTCGCCTTTGGTGCAGCCCCAGAAAAGTCGCATGCGTATGTTTGACTGAAGGCTAAAAAAAAAGCCCTGAGAAATCCAGCATTCAGTAAGCAAGTAACCGTATGTTTAAGTTAATCCTTTGAAACAATTCACCTCGGTACCGTGCATGGCGACATTGTTGCTGCCCACTTAAAAACAATTCGACTCCTTTCTGGAAGTGAACATTTAGGAAATAAATGCGCCTTTCATCGTTTCAGGCTGCCAATTTCGGGGGCCTCGAAATCTAGAACCATCGTCGTTTGGTTTAAACTTGTCTGGTTTAGTAGACACGGGTTGTTTATTTTTTTTTTAGCTCAAACGCCAACAATGGCACACTCCACGCGATTAAAACTTTGTTGGCTACTTTGGTACCACAACAATACCAAAAAAACGAACCCAAAAACGGTGCGCAGATCTGGTAAATGGCGCCATCTCTTCGAAGACTTTGGAAAAAATGGTATAACCCGAACTTGTAGTCCAAGGCCGTCAATAGACGGCGAAATGGCAGGTTTGGTAAGTGGCGCCATCTGTTCGAAGACGTTGGAAAATTGTCCCAACCCGATTTTGAAGCCGAATCCCGTCAACAGATGGCACTACAGGGATTGTACGACGGAATGGCATGGCCGGTGACTTGGTCGCCTGCTCCGTATTATATATGAAGATACAAATTTCACGGTCGTTAATTCTATCAAGATATCTCCATCACATTGGGTCTTGTAATATATTAGAAACCCTTTATCAATGACTTTTTCGTGTAGATCACAAGTAATCAGTGATGGGTGCAAGTCAATTCCGGACAGGCAATTAATTGACTCAATTCCACTTTTCTGAACTTGGTGAAATTGATTCAACGTTGGACAATTCCAGGTTATGAATTCATGGAACTGACTTTATTAATCTTCAATTCCTTTTGACTTGATTTGGACTTGACTTGGGTATTTTCCGAAATTGGTAGGAATTGACTGGATGACCATCAATTCACCCCCATGTTGTGCTCAGGTTGACTTGACTTGCCAAGTCATCCATTGGATTGTCATCGCCTAAGATTTGACTTGATTTTTATTTGACTTAAAATTCCTTGTATTGACCTGGTTTGAATCAACCTGAAACTCAGGCCAATTCCACAAAATCCAAACCAATCTACCCAATTTCACCCCAAAAATTCACCAAAATCGTCGTCTAAATTTTCGGCCGTTTTGCCGACGTTTGCTGGCGGCGGTGTCTGAGAAAGGGCCTAAAGGCCAAAAAAGGGCATAAAGGCTATAAGAAAGGAGAAGAAAAGGGTATACAAAGAGTGATAGCAAAATAAAATTCCCCAGGAAAAATACGTCAACTAAAACTTACTGCGCCCATTCACAAATTGTTGCCCCAGCCGTCTCGGGTGTCCGTCCAAATCCCTACAAGCTTTACCACAAGTTTACGTCTTCAGAACAAACACGTTTCCTTCGATACGCCCCAAGTGATTCGAGCAATTCCGCCTGGCTTTGTACATGGATGGGCAGAGTGAAATAACAGAAAGGTAATGCTCGCGATGATACAACGAACGACAACACGTCGTCAGCGAAAAGTTGAAGATTATTTTTCAAGGGGGAAAAAAAAAACATTAACATTTAATATTCGTCCAACGTCTACACCCGTAATATCGCATTAAATAAATTAAAGACATCGTTAACTTTGTTAGCTTCAGGCGCTTAACTGTGTTAAGGCACGATCGTGTGCCAAGGCGGCCTACTCGAGGCTTAGTAACAGATCCGTGTTCCCTTAGGGTGCATAATTGAAGCACGAGCTAATCTAATCGCTGTTGTCGCTGTCCTTCTCGTCCATGTTGTTATCTTCCGAGTCAAGAAGACCTACGCATTCGAATCCAAAGATGTAGAGATGCTTTGCACACACAGAGACAGCAGAAAATACTGCAGGATGTGGCAGTGTTGCGGTTTGTCGCCTAATGGCAACGTGGGTGTCTACCGAAACACCACGTTGAAAATTTCTGACTTTTTCCTGACCCGACTTGTACTTTTTCCTGACTCACTGACTCTTTAGAGAAACCTTGAGAGTGGCTGCTTGAGGATGTCAATTTTTTTTGGAAACAAAAACGTGTTGCCTGGGCACAGCATTCTCACACTACCGTTTTCCACCCAAACCGTAAAAGTAAACACATGTCGGGCCAGATTTATGCTCAAATCCACCGCAAAATACGCGAAACTTTTTCCACGACATTTTAATAAGAGTCCAAAAATGGTAGGCCCAACCGTAAAAAAAAAGTTATCAAAATATAAATAAAACGTCTCTGCTAACAGATTCAGATATGAATCAGTTTTGGTGTTTACTATTTTGTCGTGTGAGAAGAATTCTAATCGCACAATGTAGTATAAAGTGTGTGATAAACAGCATGTGGTTAGTTAGCTACGCCTAACTCCCCTACTAGGCCTATACAAACAAACAAACAAACAAAAAGCAGACTCAAAATTAACAGATATGTTACCCTAGTGTACTTCGAAGTATTTTAGTTTTACCCAACATTAGTCTGTAAAAGAAAATAATATCGTCCTCACTTACCGACGGTGAAAATACCTGACCTAACGTCCAATTTCCGGACTTTTTCCTGACTTAATTTCTAATTTCCTGACTTTTCCTGACTGGTAGATACTTTGACACATGAAATAACCAACGCAAAACAATGCATTCGCTTCGGCTGCAATCATGCTACTCGCTCTTCCTCAGCAACAATTACGTACCAGACTTGATCGATTGCCCTATCTGCCGCTTTTAGGCTAGTTTCTACGGCAGCTGAAGAGAGCTCGGATATGACGTTTTATGATTCTCGCTTTGGTTTAATGCTTGAGGTCCCGACCCGTGCACTTGACTTTGAGCTCAGGCTCTCTCTCCGTCTATGACGCCCTGTTTCGTCCCTTTTATATGGGCGAAACCAATGTCAAATTGTGAAAGAGTTTGTACATCTGCAGAGCGCATGTCCAGTCGTGGCATCCAGTGCTTGCGCGTCTTGCAGGAAAGCTCCTTTAGGAGGTGTTTCTAACGGCAGGCTTGTCTCCGTGTATTTACCGTGAAGCCAAGCAAGACGCCACAACAACCATCAAAATAAATACGAATTTAACCTTCACAACGGATTCTGTGAAAAATCTTCCACCGCCACAAATGAGTCATTCAATGAAGAATCTTCAACTTTCACAATGAGATGAATCTTCCACCGCCACAAATGATTCACTCATTGAAGAATCTTCAAAATTCACAACAGATTCTGTGAAGAATCTTCAACCCTCAATAGAATCTGTGAAGAATCTCACACTTTCACAATTGAAACCTTTTCTGCCCTTTTTCTGATTTTCTTGATAAATTCTTTGCTTAAGTACAGCCGTGTGGTAATATACAGATGCACAAATCGCTTAAAATGTTTTAAAGTGTTTTAAAGTATTCTAGCCATTAAACCTCAACCCCCCCCCCATCCCAGTTAACACTAAAGCCCTAAACAGACTGGCTGCTCGCGGCTGCACGCCGGCGCCGTATGGAGTAAAAAAGACTTCAATATTGGTCCTTAAACGCACAGCAATCATACGATTGCACCAATTTTGACCTTGTAGGCACGTAGTTACGCATCGCTTCGCACGAAATTTTCTTCTGTCTGGAGAGGGCTTAATACACTACTACACGCGCTCCAGTTGTACACAGAACATCTAGCCAGTCCGTTTCGAACAATAGCCCGCGGCCTTGCAGTGCTGGAAACACCGGTTCTCGTCAGATCCCCGAAGTTAAGCAGCATCGGGCTGGATTGGTACTTGGGTGAGTGACCACCTGGGAATCTGGCTGTTGCAGACATAGGGCCTTAGGGTTTCGGGCAGATGACCAGGAGTGGTTAACGCTCGTTAAACCCTTTGAAACAATAGGAGCCTCTGTTATGTGTTTCTCTGATTCTGTGACTCTTGCAAGCAGCTTTTTTAGTTCGTTACTCCAAACATTTTTCTTCTTTTTGGGTTGGGGTATGTAAAGAATTGAGCGTACGAAACCATGTGACGGACGACACTGCGTGCAAGACTTACGGAAATGTTCCTAATTCGTACGTGTCTGACAATATTTTACGTGAAAGTGAAATTGAAAATTCCAAACATGCAACAACGAGCACACGTGGCAGATCATAGTGTTAATGTGGTTTTTAGTCTTCTGTATAGCCGTACCGGCTGAGAAGACTATTGCAACCAAAGAAGAACGATAATTGGTAGGACGTGTCGATTAATCTTTGATTGCAACGACTTTGTCCGTCCGTCCGTCCGTCCGTCGCTTTTTTGAACTTCGCAACGGTACCAGAAATTGACGACCACTGTTTACAACGTTCGATTCAGTGTCAAAAGTTAGTTAAATAACATGGCAAATTAAAACATCGTTGCCTCCTTATAGCTAATAGACTTCTTCGACGTAACTAAATTAAATAATAACATTTCATCGTCGAATTGAAATCCTAAATATTTGTGTTACCACAGCCCTAAAAACAAAAACATCTTAGCTTCGTTTAAAAGAGTCTTGTCGCATTGTTGCATGAATGAATAGGCTGACAATCGAACCAAATTCTCCATTAGGCCTATCTGCAACGTGCGAAACCAAAACTGCCATTAAAAATATTAGGTCTAAAATCACGTTACCATGGCAACGTCAATAGTTGTTACGAGTCGCTGCTGCAGCGTTTTCCTGTCCCTTCCATACTACCACTGATCTATATTAGGCTACGTTGCGCATTACGTTGCATTCTGTAACTGTGTGCGCGGAGGCATACCGTGATGCAAAAATGAATAGGCTTACTGTATACAATCCATGTATCTCCGTTAGTTGCTACTTACGAAATTAAAGTTGTAAATTAGGCCTAAACGCTGACAATTATGCGTAAAACGTAAAATAAGCTTAAAAGCTAACACGTTTGTAACGGGCAATTCTGATGGTTAATGTTTTTAGATTATATAATAGAGATAGCTGTTGTAGTGAAAGATAGAGGTGTACGCCTCAACATTGGAAGTGGACGAACTGTACAGAAGACCAATGCGACTAGATAGTCGCTATAGCCCCTTGTTTTTTAAGTAAAACGTTTTTGAGTTTTTCTTTCCGATGGACGAAACCGTTTTAATACTGCTGTCATTGTTAATTTTTCGTAGACGTTTGTAAATAGGCAGTAATTCATGGATACCCTGTACAACAGTGGCGCGCACAGGAGGGGTGCGAGGGGGGGGGGGGAATGCTCTTGCCCTTTTAGAGAATTGCCCTTTTTATAAAAAAAAAAAAACATTGCCTTTTATGCTCGCATTTGCTGGCACGGCGTTGCCTGAGAATGAACCAATAGGCCTAAAATAGGCCTAAAATGGGCTGAAAAGGGCAAAAAAGGATAAGAAAGGGCAGGGCACAAAGATAAGCAAAAAGAAAGTACCTAGAAAAAATGTGCCATTTTATTAAAAGTTGCCCCTGCCCTCTCGGGGGTCTGTTTACGCTACTGCTGTATAAAGTTACCGAATCTCAGCTATTTTTAGTGTGTGTGATTTTCGCAGTTGAGCTTCATGTTTCCTTTTCTCCTGCGTGCAGTTCTGGACCAACTATAATTTAAGCAACGGGTCAACGAACTGTCACACCAGCGAAGATTTTATGCATCCTGTAGATACACAACACAGAATACATTGTTAGGCACGCGAGTGATAATAGTTACAAAACCGGTTCTGGAGTTTCCCCTAAACTGGTATGCGATAGCTCATTTCTCGAATTAATATTGCTAGCAGTGTTAGCATCTGCTCGTAATCATTGTTGCCATTGTTAGAAGATCGGAATGACATGTTGCTATCGGTAGATAAGCCACCAACGAAGAAGAAGAAGAGACATGAATGCTACGACGGGTGTTTCTATACAGCAGCGACGATCTTAAAAACAAAAGCAGAGAATGGGAAACCGAATGGAAAGAAGTTATACCCAGAAATCCGCAAACGCTTCACAAACCTAGCCCAAACAGGGCAAGCCGAATCTGCGGGTCCTTCCAAAACTACCGATTTGTAATCGAACCGCACACACGCTTCTGAAGACAATTTGGTACCTCCACTGCTGCACAGAAACCGTGAGCAACCTCAACAGAGCATTCCAAAAGTGTCTGATCTGGGAAACTGACATACATCACACTTCAATGGACTGGCGGCTCCATCCAGAGTCCGTCGAAAATCCATCTCCGTCTATAATCTTTCAATAACTGGTTTAATTTTGACGAGAGTAATAGGAAGGTCGATCACGAAACTTGCGATCCACTTCCTCTACAACAACCCCCCAATTTTTTTAAACCTAATAACTACTGCCAGTAAAAAAGATGCTGGTGGCAAGGTACTTATACCAGTAAGCACCGTTATAAGCACTGTACGAGTTTTGTACTGGCTGCAAGACATTTAAAATGCTGCTGATAGTAGTGCGATACTGTAAGAGTGGTTTACTGGCAACAAGGCACTTAAATGCGCCTTTTCACCTTTAAACTCCTAGATGCAGCACCGTTGAATCTTCGAGCAATATAAAGAAAATAGCGGTAAATTAAAAAAAAAAACGACATGAAGCTGCAGCGCCGCGAATTTCCATAACTAAAACGAGATCACGTGACCCATATCAGCCTATTGGATGACGGAAAATCTGGAACGTGGATGCTGTGTTTAGAATATTGGCAACGCTAACAAAATGGTGAACCACGGCCTTTAAATACGCTGCTGTCAGTAAGCCCCATTATATGCACTGCACTAGCGGAATAGTGGCAGCAAGACCTTTAAAAACACTGTTGTCAATAAGCCCCATTATGTACAGTAATAGCGGTTAAGTGGCAGCAAGACCTTTAAAAACGCTACTGTCAGTATGCCCCATTATGTACTGTAATAGCGGTGTAGTGGCAGCAAGACATTTAAAATCTGCTGCCAGTAAACCCCATTGTGTACTGTAATAGTGGTGTATTGGCAGGAAGACTTTTAAAAATGCTGCTGTCAGTAAGCCCCATTACTGGGAGGAAGACCTTAAAAAAGCCCCATTATAGGTACTGTAATTGTGGTGTACTGGCAGGAAGACCTTTAAAAACGCTGCTGTCAGTAGCCCCATTACAGTAGTGATGTACTGGCAGCAGCGTTTTGAAATTTCATGCTGCCAGTACAACACAGAGTTGTAATGTGGCTTACTGGCAGCAGCGTTTATAAGTTTCTTACTGCCAGTACAGCCCTCTCACAGTAGTCTACACACAAATGGGCTTATAGCCAGTACAGTGGGAATTAGTGGCAGCAGCGTTTTTTTTTAGTGTCTTGCTGCCATTACAACACTCTTACAGTACATATAATGCATCAGCGTTTTTAAGTCTTTCTGGCAGTACACTATCCTTACAGCTCATATAATGGGGAGTACTGGCAGCAGCGTTTTTAAGTGTCTTGGTACCAGCATATTTTGTGCTGGGAGTAACATCAGCCTTTTTTATAATCTAATTGTATTCTTGTTTGTAAGATGGTTACGCTATAGAGGTCCGTCACGTGCGGCACATACCTACATTACATATTCCGTTTAAGCTATCATTTCCGGCATATCTTGTATCCTGGTTAATTAGAGGAATCCCCCAAACGATGCGATTTAAAATTAATTAAGACGGGCCCGAGCTTTCACTCGAATGAACACAGCAATGACATTAGCGTGTAATAGGAAGCTGCAGCATTTTACGGCCATTGTTAAATTAATGATAATATAAAAATTTAATCACAAAGAAATTTAAACGGACAACATTACAAGAGGCCTACGTGAAAGGTGACTTTTAGACACTCGATTGCCGCTGAATTCGAAAGCACTATCGATTAAGTGGAGTTCAAAACTGGTTCAACGGATCACACTTAGCGTCGGGTCTTTAACGAATATTAAACACACAACAGAAAGAAAGAAACTGGACGATAATTTTTCAAACTCAATCCTTTCTCGTTTAAAGGGCAATTACATCCATTATTACATGCATGTTTGACTTTTGGATCACTTACACAATAACTAAACACAAGAATTACGGTAAGAATACGTTACTTACGTCCGATATAACAATTTAATTACTGCATCACCAAAACACGACACGGAGATCGCCATTGTTTTGCTGGAACGCTCAGAAATTAATGCCGACAGATGTCACTTTTCGATTTCGACACGCAGCCGATTGAGATAGCTGTATTGACGGTGAGGAGCTCAAGCGTCTGACGGCCTTAGCTGGCCGGCAGTGTGGTGGCCAGCTAAAGCCGTCAGACGCTTGAGCTCCTCACAGTCAATACAGCTACCTCAATCGGCTGCGAGTCGAAATCGAAGAGATCCTTCTGCCGGCATTAATTTCTGCGCGTTCCAGCAAAACAATGGCGACCTCCGTGTCGTGTTTTGGTGATGCAGTAATTAAATTGTTATATCGGACGTACGCAACGTATTCTTACCGCAATTCTTGTGTTTTGTTATTGTGTAAGTGATTCAAAAGTCAAACATGCATGTCAAAATGGATGTAATTGCCCTTTAATAATAATAATAATAATATTTGTCGCAATTGCAACAGGTCTGGCAAGGACCCTAGGAAAGATCAGTGACAGCCAGCCTAAATTATAAAAAGACAGTGATAAACGTATGGCCAGGGGAAGGTAAGGGAATAGGTATGGGTACACGAATGCCTTACCACCAAGGTTAGACCTGTTTAGGCCGCTAAAAATAAATTAAGTGGTTCTCGGGAGGGGTACTACAAAAATTGATACGAGCGGTTAGCAGTGTTTTTTTTTTTTACGTTTTATTCGTGATTTTTCAGATGCGGGCGATGGCTTTTATTTTTTTTCAGTATTTTACATCAGTATTTTACATTTTGTTGCGGAGTACAATATGTTTGTTTTAATGTCAAGATCAGCGTGCAAAAGTTGCACATTTGATAAAAATCATTCTTTAAATCCAACTTTTTAGTTGTGACATGCCTATGAACGAACCTTAGATTCGTTTCTAGGCGATCATGTGAATGAATGGGGCAAAGACCTCATGTGGTCATCGGCTCCAGGTATTGTTTGGTGAAAGTGCTGATGCGTGATTGGCACTTTTTTTTTGTAGACAACGTCATAAAAAACGTTTCATGCGTTAAAAAAAATCCATGCGTGCGCTACTGAGAACCATTTAATTAATTTTTAGTGGCCTTTATTTAAAATCAGAACGCCATTCCAGCGTGGCGTCTTAGTACCAAATTCAAACGGTAGATGCCACTCAAACAGGCGGTGCACGGTTACGTGATCTCATCTATTCTATTGCACGCACACATATACACATTAAGCCTCGACGTTTCGGCCCATCTGAGTACCATTATCAAGTAAAAACAAATTATAAAAATAAACAAGAAAGCCATGAGTCAGTTATTGCAAGTAAAATGTCCATCTTCACAAGACAGGATGTGCCAGGATGTGCAGACCCGTAAAATTTTGGTTTTATTTTTTTTATTTATTTTTAAACTAGACGGGACTTCGATGTGCGCTTGTGGCTAGCGCTACACGAAGTATCAGTTTATGAGGCGAATCCAGTATTTATATGGATTCACACATAAACACATTGAAGTCCCCTCTAGTTTTAAATTTAAAATTTTTGTAAGGTTCTGTCCGTTTTTAACACGTCCTAGTAAGTTCTGCCTTGTGAACATGGACATTTTGCTTGCTTTCTCAACTCATGACTCATGGCTTTCTCGTGTGTTTTTATAATTTGTTTCTTGACAATGGCTCTGAGATGAGCCGAAACGCCGAGTTTTACGTAATTTTATAGAAGACCGCCTTTTCAAGCTATCGACATAATTCAACTACCTTTCGATTCCTTTCGTCGTTGCGGTTCAGAAAATCACAAGGAAAACTTGCGCAAACGCTTTTTTCTTTTATAAAATAAGTTTTAAAACACGTTAAAACGCTATTGACAACCGTGGTTAGGACGCCATAACACGCGACGATGGGAGCGCAACAAGAAAACCTGATTTCGACCAGAACATTAGTAAACGAAAATTATATCCTTCCCGGGACAATTTTTTTTTTCAGTATGAAGTGCTGTTCGCAGGGGCGCGCTTCGCGCGCACTTTTACATACATCGAGAATTTGTCTTATCAGAAATAGTATGTCGCAAGCATTTGTGAAACGAAGAACAAATTATGACACTTGGTTGTTTCACAAATGCTTGCGTCATACTATTTCTGATTACACAAATTCTCGATGTATATAATAGTGCGAAGCGAAGCGCGCCCCTGTGGACGATGTTCCACACTGCAAAGAAATATTGATATAGAAATAGAACGACAGTTCGCATCCATCACAAATCACCACTTCAGCCATGCCGACGCAAATGAACGAGATATTTTCCGTTTACTAATGTTCTGGTCAAAATCAGGTTTTCTTGTTGCACTCCCATCGCGCGTTATGGCGGCCTAACCACGGTTGTCAATAGCGTTTTAAAACGTGTTTTAAAACTTATTTTATAAAAGGAAAAGGCGTTTGCGCAAGTTTTCGTTATGATTTTCTGAACCACAACGTCGAAAGGAATCGACAGGTAGTTGAATTATGTCGATAGCTTGATAAGGCGCTGTTCCATATAATTACCGAGTTTTAATGTGTATGTGTGCACCTCTAGGATTTTACTTTGCAACATTCTTCAAGTTCTTTTTAAAGGTACATTCCGCCTGCCTTATAACAGCCACGCACAGGTCGCCTTCCGCGCATGTTACCATCACTCCGTTTCGCGAGACTAGTCGGAGTAATACAAGACCGACTAAGATAGACGAAACGGCATAAACGCAAAAATTGTGTCGTCGTTAACCTGAATGATTTTCGTATTTTAACATCATACTTTATAATTTTTCAGGATAGTATCTTATAATTTTTTTTTCGGCGATCTATTGGCATAAATGATTTTAATTTTTACCGCATCATAGTCGCTTAGATTTTTGATCTCATAGTAATTATTATTATACAAACGATAAAAAATTATTACATGCTCACAGACAGATGAAACGTCATGGTTATTGTAAGCCCGTAAAGGATCATATAATTGCAGGATGCTATTGAATTAGTTCCCAATATTCAACAGAAAATCTCGTAAACGCCACATTTTAAAACGGGATTGGCTAAAGGTGTTGGGGCAGTACTTGATATGGAGGATCGAGAAAATGGCGCTGGGAGGAATGTACCTTTAAGTTTAATTTAATTTAAATATTCTAGTGCACAGCAACTTGTCACGGTTAGTCTTGTCACTAGTCACTACCGTGGCAAGTAGCTGTGCAAGCTTAGCCTCAAAAAATACAAGTGGGGCAAAATTTTGTCCTCTTCAGTTTAAGCTGTGCGACTGGGACCTGTCAGCCTCCCGTTTTCGCTGGTTAGCTACTTGAAATAACAAAACGCGATGAAGTTCGCTGAAAGTTTTAATTTCGTTGTTTTAAAAAAAAAGTGAAGTCGAATAAAGCAGCAGAAAGCTACTTTGCTGTCAAAACGACTGGAGGCAATGCTTCCAGTCCTTTTGACTATACAAATACTTTAATTTGACTGCACGAATACAGTACCGCTCACTGGATTAATACTGAATAAAACTGAATCAAGTTTAAAGTCAATTAAAAAATTTTCATTGTATTTATTGTGGAAACCTACTTCAGGGCTGTAAAAACATTGTGTTTTTTTTATTCTCTTTGCAATGTAGGTAAAGTTTGGTGCAGACATAATGCAGACAGCTACTACGAATATTATTCTTCAGGCGATAACACACGATACGCACAGGGGTGTGTTAACAGGGCGGGGGGGGGGGGGTTAGGGAGCTATAGCTCAAGACGGCAAATCTTTGCAGAAAAAAACGTTTTTTAAATGTAGTTCCATCTTTTATTTTCCCTTTCACTCGTGAATTATGATTTCTAACGATTAAAAAAAAATTAGATCGGTCACGGGATCCGAGGCGGTGTTTTCTTGGTTTGGAGACGAGGACGTTAACCACTGAGCTTTTGCAGCTCGCTTTGCTCGGGTTCCCTGGGCACCCCCCCCCCCCAAAAAAAAAACTTACGCCGCGCGTGGGGTCTTACTTTTGCAAGGACACCACTAGTGTATTGAAAGGGTTATTCCAAGAAACCAAACAATTTTTTTCTTTCTTTTGTCTTTCTGTCATTTAATTGATCGACCTCGCAAAACGTCTTCAAGAAATGGCGGTGGGGGAGCGGTGGGGGTGTGTGGCCAGGGGGGGGGGGGGGGGGGGGCAAAAAACCAAAACCCCCCCTGGGCACGCACCCCACTCCCCCACTCCCCCTCGCACCAAACCTGCCCCCGCACCCCAACCAATCACTAAAATGAAGTCAAGCAGGGAAAAAGACTACTTTAATCAAGTAACAAAAAAAGTCGCTTCCAAAAAAAAAATCAGCGTCCTTTCTTTTTCGTTAATTGTTATTTTCGTCTTACGTCTCGTTGCATTAATCCTTCTTCAACGCCAAATAAATGAAGGAAAAATTCATATTCTTCCTCGCCGACAAATTTATCACTACCGCCGTACCAGCAGTTGGCTGCAAAGCCAATTAAATTCAAATCAACACAAGATCATCACGGGGTTATAATTAAGATTTCTAAGACATCAAAAAACGAAGAACGTTAGCAAAACGGAAAAAGAATTTTTTGTTTCTCGCCTAAGACACACTACCACACAAAATATGCAGTATATATACATATAAGCATCACGTGTAGAAAGTAGATAATGGTAGTAGACAATATCATGAAACGAAAACCTATATCACGTAGTCTTAAAAAGTCTGTGGGACTGGAGAGAGTCGGGAGAGGGGGGTGAAAGCTATCTTCGTGCCCAAATTTCAGTTAACCCCTTGAACTGTAGCACATATGTCCTGGGGTCAAATGTGGGAAAAAGACTATAGATGTGAAACAGTAGCTTCGGAAGATTTCCTGGGAAAGCGAGCACCACGAGCCACGCCTAACTCAGTCCTTAAATGCTTGATTTGTGAGCCAAGAAGACGTGAAACTGAATTCTGCAATTGACCTACGGTCGAATGAAACTTTAATAAACCTGTTAAAACCAATTATAGTAAGCGTCCATTTCTTTTAAATGAACGGTTGTCCATGAACGATTGTCCAAATAAGCGGCCGAAGTCCGTGTTAATTTCGCATACTGGCATTAGATATAACTTTCGTTATCCAGTTATTTCGTACGTATCAGTGGGGCTGCGTGCCTACGTCAAACACCTAGCACTAGTTAAGCAAGAACGCTATATAGTTGCCAGCCAGTGGTCGGTCGGCGGATGACGTCATTCGGCTCGCGAACGCTGTTTAGTTGCCTGCCATTGGTCGGTCGATGGGTGACGTCAGTCCGCTAATGAAAAATACAAGCTCAACACCATTTCAACGAACGACAATCTCTGACTCTTTCTAGTGGAGGATTCCCCCGAAGAATTCGAACATAGATCTAGAAATGTGGCACAGAATCTGTGTGCACATTTTGACAAACATAAATCGGATAAGTCATTCAAACGTTATGGTGTGAACACACAAACACACAAACCGTTCACATAAGAGTCTAAGGGGCCCCGCGCACTAAGCGAACAGGTCGCTGCGGCCAACGAGAATGCTTACAGTATATGTAGCACCGCGCACTTAGCCGCCGCGGCCAGTCTGTTGAAACGGCGGCGAAGTACGCGGTGCTACATATACCGTAAGCAATCTCGTTGGCCGCAGCGGCTTGGTCGCTTAGTGCGTTGGGGTCCTAAACCGATTTTAATAAAAGGCCTCTATGCGGACGTACTTGGGGGAGGGTCAAGGCGTTAAACATAAGACTAACTGAAACAAAACAGAACTCTGTTCCAGTAAATCCTGGGTTCGATAAAACTGTTTTTTTTTTCATTGTTAAACATTCCAGCCCAAAACATCTGCCTGTGTCACCATCCTTGGTAACTTTAGCTTAAAACCTAATCACTTACACAACGTGTGCTACTCTGCTTTGACAAAAGAAGCACACGTGAAGACCACAAGTAATAACTGGCTTACAAGGTCTTAGTCATTTGTCTTAAAATAAACAAGAAATATCACATTTATAATTTCGAAATTCTTAACTGTTTCACAATTCCCTTTTTCAGGGGGGGGGGACTATTTCTTGATCCATTGTCGCGCCAATGTGATTCCATGAATGCAATTCGTGGAACATACTATACGACAGAAAGAAGGTACCCAACGCAAATTTAGACTAGGAATAATCGAGGATAGGTGGCAATGATCATACGACCTCACTACAGCATGCCGTACACAAGAAATAAACCTTACATGAATCAATATCCAGAAATAATTGTCGAACAAAGTAAATATATAATAACCTTAACCAGGGCAGACAATTTTCACGCGTAATTACTTAGTTTTTTTTTCCAGCATCATAAGAGCGATATCTACCTCAGAACACTGTATGTCATACATCGTTCTACGTCTGCGTCATCTACCCACGAAATTGCGTGGCGAATCGTTGTACAATCTACTGTGCACAGCTAGGCCCATGTGGAAGCGGTCATTTTGTAACTGGGGAAAGTTACAACATGGGGAAATTTACAACATGGCTGCTTCCACACGCCTGGGTCTGTCTACCGCTGACTGTACAATGATTCGCCACACTACATGGCTATTCATCACCAATGAGTCTGTACTAGTATGCTGAGGGGTAGTAGGGGCCGGAAAACAAATCTGTAGGAAAATAATTCCGGTAAAATAGCAGCCAAAAAAGATCCCATGGAGAAAAATATCACCACGACCAAAGTATATCACAGGAAAATGTCCCAACTTGCAGGTTAAGTTGTCGTTGAAGGATTGAAATCGTCCACACACCTTAATCAAAATATTTAGAAATTTTATCTTTCTAAGGGTGCTTTCACCATTACTGCAGTTATGACTTCGTATCAGTTATAATAGTTTGATAATGTTATCAGAACTGATATCAGAGGTGTTGCTGTTAGGTAAAGACGTTCATTATTGGTTTTTTTTTTATATTAAACAGTAGCATGCCATACTCGGCCTCTACTTAAGTAGAAATTTGAATTAAAATGGTTGATGTTCAGTGTAAGTTGGACTGCTGAGATCCAGCGTATTTTTTTATTATTATGATTATTTTTATTATTTGGTTAATTTATTTAACGAATGATAGAACAAGCGTATAAAATGCTTACATTTTCCAATGACAAAAGATATACAATACATGAAATAAAAAAGTAAAAACTTAATACAGTCATACACAAAGCACGTACACTAAAACCCAAAGTATACTAGAGGAGACCTAAACATACAGAACTGAACACATAAACTATGTGACATAATAATCTGAAGTACCGAAGTGGATTCTCGAGTAACTAAGCTCAAGCTACTGGCCTTCCCGTTCAGTTTTACTTCATTTAAATGTTACAATTAGTTTTTAAATCGTTTGGTAAAACATGGAATTTATGACGAGCACAGTATTTTTTCCTAATTTATCCATAAAAATTGCTCCGTAAGCGTTTCGACGAGTTTACGTCCTTTCTACCTGAATTTTGTTTTAAGTTGTCGATTTCGGCAGGTAAAAAAAAGTAGTGTTTCACTAAAGCGGCGTAATCTGTTAGTTCTTCAATACTCAACAAATTATGTTCTTTCCTAATTTCTTCGGGTTTTTTTTTTTATTATTTCCTATTATTTCCGTTCGAAAACATCCTTTTAGAATTTTGTTTTTAATCTTTTGGAACTTTATACCGACATTTTCGTTATGTTTGCAGAAATTTCCATTCCATATAATTATTGTATTTCGTTTGCTTGCATTATACATTATTTCTTTGTTCTTGTTATTCAACATATTTTTTTTTAGGAAAGGTCTTTGGCATGATTATTTTTTTTTTTAGTCGAACGTGAATACGTTCATCAAATTTCCAATTTTGATAATTTTGCACACCTAAGGATTTTGAGGGAGAATTTTTCTTTTGTTTCCTTATGTTCAGTCTGTGTAAATGGATCAATATAAAGAATTAAGTATTATTAACGAACGTTACCAAGAATTCAGTGTAATGGCACATCCGGAATGCTGTTATGTGTTACGTGTAGCTTGTAACGGACGTCAAATACGAAGCAACGGTATTTTTATTTGCAGTTTTTAAAAAAGTTCACTTGGTTACGAGCAGCACGGTGTATGCTTCGTCGGAATTCTTTAACTATTCAACATTCCAGATTTACAATGATGAGTGGATCAATAAATTTAAAAAAAAATTTAATTTCCTCCGTAATAATTGATCGATATACGGTAAATTATAATTTTCCAATACTTTTGCGGGTTTTAAGCAATGCAGCAAATTTCATTCCACTCCGGTCTTTCGTTTGGGCTTCTTTCCCCCCCCCCCCCCATACGCCATAAAAGTGCAACCGATATTTTGTAATGTTATGTCACACGTGTCTGTCTAATAATATCGAATGTCCTTTAAATCTCCTCTCATTAATATTTTACATTAATATTCAGAAGAAAGGTGAAGTCCAATCTACGTAGTTGAGATAACTTCGAACCTATAACAAATGACGTCCCTAGCGTCATAATATTTACGATAGAAAGCCAGAAAAGTCAGTGGTTCGAGGTCCAATAATATTTTTATGTCGACAACTAAATGTATAGAATAAAATAATAGAATAAGTCTGTGCTGTCTAGAAAGCTATCTGTACCCACCACTTCTTGACCAGTTATCCTTACAACGAGTTGGGCTAATTTTAAAGCCCTACGTGCAACGCAAACTTTAAGTGGTCCCTATAGTGTCCGCGGCCCATCTTGAGTTCGCCCCAGAATGAACACAAATAATCGATTGTACGTGTTTAGTCGCAGAGTGCCTTGTTGATATCCAAAGCAGTTACAAAAAACAATGGCGGCCGTCGGTTAAAGCCGCCCCCTCCAGGGAGATGTAGCCGATCACAAAATAAGTGCAGGACTCAAGATACACCGCGCACGCTATAGAACCCTTGAAGAAAGTGAGCATAAGCAGAGTGATCAGAGTCGTGGACTCCAAACCAAGTGTACGCCGGTTCGAATCTCACCAGTAACAGTTTCTGAACTGAGAATAGGATCTAAATGGGTTAGGGTTGATTGTTTGCTTTGTCTAGGATTAAACAGAAATTCAATTGAGGAAGTTAATAGTGACGAGAGAATAAAAACACTAAAAATAGTCAATGTGTTAAAAAGCCAGTAAGTACACATTTATACATTAAAATGTGATGCTTCGGGATTGTTCATGCCATCGTCAAGCAAAAAAAAATATTTTATAGCATAAGCTAAATGTCACAACAAGTCACAATTACATGGTTTCCCATTTTAAAGAAAAGTAAGTCAGAGCAGTAAAAGTTAAAAAGTTAAAAAGTGAAGTGTGTCAGTGCAAAAGCTCCCTGCTTCGTTAGGGATAGGTTCAGGCTCAGCTTTTGCGCTGACTGGGCTTCACTTTTTAACTTTTTTTAACTTTTACTGCTCTGGCTTACTTTTCTTTAGAAAGGAAACCATTTAAGTGTATATGACATAAGAATTTGTTTGCTTGACGATGGGATGAACAATCCCGAAACGTCGCATTTTATTGTACTTGCTGGCTTTTTAACACGTTGACGTTGAAATTATAATGCGCAGCTCAGTTTCAGCGAGAACGTCTAATAAATTATAATTTTTGTCAACATCACAGGTATACATCATGTATTCTGCTTCAGCGACAACCTAACAGCCAAAAGTGACCATTTCTGTCGTCGTCCTTGAAACTAGAACCTAGATGCGTGCAACAACACGTGAATACGCAATCACCAGGGAGTGGAATTCAATGATAAATATACACTTACACGTTTTGAACAGTAGACAGCCGAATTTCGGATAGCCACATCAGAATTCAACGATTGCCGCAATCAGTGTTTCAACGATGTCAAACCTAGGGATTTAAAGTTACAAACGGTCAGTCGAAAACAAACCAACCGCATTGTAACTTATTCACGTTCCAAACGTGCTGACGTTCCTTTGAAGCTTTCATATTTATCAGGACTTTCCATGGTATCACTGACGAAACCGTGCCGAACTCTTGTTAAAATACATGTAGTGATCGTGCAAAAATAATGTGACTGAGATAACGCCTTATCAGGGAGTATAACACAGATCACAAATCAAGAACAACACGTCGGAATGGCGTACGGGTTACAGATTACACAACGTGGGAGTAGCGCCTGTCTGCTTCGCTACACATTATTACCTTATCAAAAGTGATATCGTGTGATTGTTATTGGTCCTAAAAATGTTCGTATGCTTGTTTGGGTTTGTTGTACTAATACAGTATCAAAGCAATTACTTCCCCTGTTTGGTAACGCGTACATTGCAATTCCTGCAGTCAAGACCGAGTATTGAGCAGTCCGAACGAATTCGAAAATGCCCATATCAGAGTCAGCACAAACTCCACAAAGGTAAAAAAATTCAATTTTGTTTTTCTGAAAGTGTTCAAACGTATATTAATTGCCGCAGGTTTGTTAACCGTTGCCGTGAAACTGTATCAACAATACATTGCCATCATTTATTTGAGTTGATTTTTATTCGAGGACAATTCGGCCAATATACGGCCTTACACTAACTTGCCCTACCCCAAATCACTTAAGCCTAATCCATATTAAACACAAAGAAACCCAGAATCACAGTCCGCAAAGTCTATAAGTCCCAGAAACCATACCGACACTACACAAACCCCTAAGGGCATCCTCACACCAAAGAACTGAGCTGCTGCGCACAAAAACAGTTTTCTACGATCTGCACGACCTACAAGTGTAGGAGACTCCACACCGACACCACACAACCGCTGCTTCACATCTGGGAAATGGAAAACATTGCTGTGGGCATATAAAGTATGTCAGTCCGATGTTGGAGTTTTAAAGTCAGGTCTGGTCGCCTCATCTTTTAAAGGATGTGTACAAGGTTGAATCAGTACAAAGGCGCTTTACAAAATCCTTACCTGGTTTGTAGTCTTCGTCCTATAAGGAACGTCCTGCAACGGCTCGAGTTGGATTCTCTGAAACTCCGTAGACTAAAGGCGGATTTAATCTTAACCTACAAAATTCTTCCCCATCTTCTACCGGTCGAGCTTCCTTTCTTTGAACTTCAAACTTTTACTAAGACTAGCGGACATAACCTCAAGCTTGTTCGTCAGTGTTGTCGAATTGATACCAGAAAATATATTTTCTCGTGGCGTGTTGTCCCAGTTTGGAATGCCCCTCCCGACGTGGTTGCCTCCGCCACTTTGGTGGAGGGATTGAAACGTGGTTAAAGAAGGCTCATCTTCGCCAGCATTTGTTGCGGCCTATTGTACTATAACCAATAATGGGTTTGGATTTTATGGCTTGCCTTGTGTGTTTTTTTTTAGTGATCTTATTTACAAGCAGGCTGGGTGTAAGTGGTGGGGTCTTCCCATCCTGTGCTGTCTCGCTGACCTTTTAGGCCAGCAAATTGTATTTTATTATTATTATTATTATAAAAAAATGGGAATGCTGATGGACGCAACAAACAATTTCCAGTAGTCAATTTTTATGAATCCAGCACCAGAACGCCTATCAAATTTGACGCCCCAGTGCTTTACCCATTGACCCATGCACCCAAATAGGTAAACAGCACAATGTTCTAACCCTAAAGGCAGACCAGTGTATACTAGGGACTATTTCGTAAGACTACTCACCTTTTTATAGACCTCATGTAAACAAAGATAGACCAACACACACTATTTTCTTCTTAGTAAGGAAACTTTTTAAGAAGCTCGGATGAACGAAAAGTAG
>JAHWFP010077398.1:0-51253 GCA_023313725.1 Lithobius niger
TAAAATAAAATGCCTGGTTACCTGCTGCTTCAATTTGCTAACTTGCCCGTAAACCAAACAATATTTTTTGCATGGCCTAATAGCTGTAAAAATAATGTGAACGTTTAGGACAGTGAGCCGCTTTTTACAGCAGCAGGAGTAACGCGTTCCATAGGCTTCACTGCTCGGCCGTGCTTCACTGCTTGGCTACTAACGTAGGCCAAGCCTGCATTACCGTAACGTATAGGCTAAGCCTAACTCCGCCAAACATTTAAAACACTAACAAGTGACTTAAAATATTTTACCAAAATAAAAATGTTTTCCCTACCTTTACATGTTGGATGGGCTATGAAATTTGAAACAACCGGTTTTGTATAACGTAACTGCACATGTTCGCAACTGTAAATACTTTTGGGTGACCTTTTGCCACTCGGCCGCATCCATTACGCCTTGCTGCACATGGCACGTGTCCTTTTTCTGCCTTATAGTTTGACCATTTTTTGGCTTGATGATTGAGAAATTCGTACATCTGTAGTTTGATGACGTCTTTTAGTTGATACCATCTTACACCATCACCAATCAGCTGATTCTCAGAGCTAACCGAAAAGCTAGTTGTTGTTTCGACTTCACTTTTCTCTTTTTACAATCTTCCTAGAATTTACTATCATAGTGTCAAAAATGTACCACACGATGTAGCACCACCATTTGACACACTTTAGTTCAGTCTGATAGTACTTCCTCAATTGGTCGACTAAATCCGTGCCGTCCATGAATTTGTTGTAATTTATTACAGATTTTGGTTTCTGGGTGCTTTCGGTTTCACCATTTTCTTTTTTTTCAGCGAGAAATCTGTTGCCCTGGGGTTGAATTTGTTGAAAGAACATGCACTACCTTTTTGTCGTGCCAGGCTGTTGCTACAAGATGATCAGATTGTACTACTTTGCTTTGACCCTTTTTTAATTTGGTAAATGTTAGGGGATAACCCTTCTATTTGGTCGCACAGTCCCACAGATGTAGGTTTTCTCCTGTAGTAAATCGTCTGCCAGTTGAACAGAACAAAAAAAATTGTCGCAATAAATTGATCGGCCAAGATCACGGAATGGTCTAGGCCATGTTCTGAGTCGACTCCAGTCGATTTACCGATGTAAATGTCGGATGACTCACACAGCCATTTTCGGATGACTCACACACCCAGATTTCTATGCCTCGTTTGGACGGCTTCATAGGCATGTATTGAATAAAGCCTACACGGACCTAAGTCTTTTTCATAGCCTCAGCAACTTAGATTTTCATTTGGTATATAGCACTCAAGAAAGTTTTTTCTGGTGATGTCAAGACGTGGTCGCAATTCATATAAACGGTCAAAATTAGGATCGTCCCATTTCGGTTTGTTACTAGAATCGTTGCAATGGAAGTAGCGTAACATTGCTAGAAATCTGGCTCTCGTCATTACTTTTTGTACTTTTGGCACGGTTTTATTGACGGTAATTTGCGAATCCACATCAAAATCTATATGCCTTTAAAACATTTCAATTCGTGTAGTTCGACATCGTGCCATGGTGCTGTTTTGATATTTGATGCTTGGCTGCCCTCACCACGACTCGTGCCTGGCGCCGGCTTGTCTGCAGCAGCAGGGCTGGGCTTGTTTTACGCATGGTACAAATTAGTTTCATTTATCAACAAGCGAAACACATCACTGCACATAAGCATAAAATATTCTAAAATTGAAGCAGTTTCTGTGTTCAAAGTATGTTGTCCACAACAATTTACTTCTGCAAACTGTTCAAAAGTCGGGTTTTGTAGCGTTTCTGTCCACACATAAGCGTCAGGGGCAGCAACGGGCGCGTCGTCATCCTCGGAGCTTTCATTTTCGTTGTCACTATCGTCCGAACTCACCTCAACGTCACTTTCCGTTATTTCCCTGATTTCACTTGCACATTGCCGTGACCTTTGAATTTCTTCCTAACTGAATCCTTCAAAATCTGAGCCATCCGACGACATATTTATGCTATTTAGCTCCTGAAAGAATCCAGCGACAAGCCTAACTTACAGTACGGAGAAAATATTAAAAACTTCCCACTTTAAACACAAATTAAAACATCAAAATGTTCAGCCATGGTTGGAAAAAAAAACTTGTTTGCCAAGCTCAGGTATCTGGCCTCTGATTGGCTGAAAGTTTTTCCGATATGACCAATGGGAGGGGGGGGGGGCTGTGTAGTTACTACTAACAGGATGTTGTCATAGCGGGTGTATTTGGGCGCACCCACCTTTAGAAGCGTGGGTGCATTGAGGCGCACCCGTCCTTAAAGGGTTAATGATTATAGACTGCCATCGAAGTGTTTCTTGAACTCAAATTGGGAATCACAAGTAGAAGTATGGTTGATGGTTGTTAATGTAGTTCAGTAGCACAAGGACTCTTAGTCAATTGTTTTATGAATGGCATCAATGTGGCTTGTGTGTTATACTCTGGAGAGTGGCAATGGGATAAAGCTGCCCAGTTTGATTACCATAAAACTGGGCAATCTGGATGACTAAGCAAAGACGTTAAGTATTTAAGTCATCGAATTCTGCAGACTTGTGGTTTTTTATTGCCTGAAGGAGGTGATTGACCTCGGCAGGACTAATTTCCGGAAGAGGTAGCCGTTGCTGATTCACGTAGTTATCAGCAACATGTGGTACAGGGTTTCGAGGTGGGGCTCGGAGACACCAAAAGGGTGTAAACCTCTCTCCACAAGTTGCAGAAGGCAGATGAACTGTAGTCCCTATCGACTGTAGTAGCGACTGGACGAAGAGTACGCGAGGTATGACGGATTGCAGCTCAAAATGCAACGTTGTCCTGTACATACATGGTTTCCTGACTGGTAGTCACGTGTAGAGACCTACCGTTGACACAAAACCAGAGCAACGCTCCCAGGAAGGCCTTCTCGACTCGTGCATGCCTCAAAGGTGACACCTGATCTGGACCTACAATCCTGAACTCGCTGCATGTGGGCTTGGTAATGATCAGTATACAATGGCCTAACTTGGTCCAGCCAGGGATTCTGTATGGTCCTGAAGCAATAGTGTGGCCCGAAAGAGTAAATTTGGCAGAGAGAGCGAGCACCGCATGCAACAATGCTGCCCCTCGATCAGAATCTTGCCGATGTTCGTTACTAGTACATCTGGGGTCCCTGCAAGTCAACCCAAGGGATGATGTGAAGTGAGAAGGCTGTTGGTAACATGGCCAATGTATGCCCTTTTTTTTCCAAACAAATTGCACAAATTTGCTTGTACTGAATTCAAGTATTTACTTTTGACAGTTTGCTTGAGTGACTGGCACTGGGCACTACTTCAGCATTTTGTTTGGGTGTCATAAACAACTAATGTATAACACGCAAACACGAAAAAAAAAACCACAGAATGAAAATAAAATAGAATGGATCAATGCAAATGTTAAAAAAAAAGTGAACTGCTTTAAAGAAGCGCAACATGTCAGACAGTGAAGTAACTCACACTGTGCTTTACTTTTCATTTGTCCTTAACGTTGCGTATCAGGGTGAATGTTGTAGCTTAAATTGTAGAAGTTGAAGAGCAAAAAGCAAGCTTTGCAGGAGCTGCCTGGAAATGTACACCTGAGATAATTTTTAAAGGTTGCCATGGGATTAATAATTGCATTTATTCATATACAGTATTTTCATTGTTTTTTTTTTTATTATTATCTTAGATTGGTATTGTTTAATTATTTCCCTGTATCCTTCGGATTCACTAGGACTGTACCAGGTTGGATTTTTATTACCGAACTGATGCTGAACTGATTGATTTAAAAATGAGTTGCTTTCGAACATTGTCAAGGAAAAAACACCTCGCTACAGGAACGATAACATAAAACAAAAAAATTCAGCCTACCATAGGACTGGACAGTGAATACTCAAGCTTTGGTATAGTATTCTCAAAAGTGACTATATCATTAGAATATTTACGCCTTTTTAAATATTTGCCATCTCATCAATAAAGGTGAAAATATTTTTTATTGATGATCCAGTCTTGAAGAAAGTGTGAAATGAAGCTAGATCACCTCATTCATGTGTCACAACTCTCCATCTTGAAACGAGGTCAGCTCGACAAGCTACTGATGATCAATTAATCTGTACAGCTCTGCTCGGCATTGATACAGCATTAAAATGTACACTAATTGCTTAGAACTCTCGGGCGAAAAGTTTATAATGTAACTATCTTGTATGAACGTGCCAAGGTTAACCAAACTGTCATATGCAAAGGACTCCTAAAGACACCACGAGTTTACGTAGGCGTTGTTTCAGTTAAAGCCTTCATGTAGATACGGTGGAGTTTATTATTTCTGTTACACCCTTTAAGGAAAAGTCTTTCGTGTTACATTTACATTCACATGGTTGACAATATGTGCTTCAGTTGTTGTCACACATTTTTAATGCTTGTTTGTTTCTTTTTTATTTTTAGCTTCCAGTGGTTGGAAATATAACTGAGGACGAATTGAAGCTATCTGCTGGAAAACTGATGGAATCGTACCGTGCACTAACTTTAGATTCCAAATCTGCAATGTTGGCTGGTCTCTCTGTGCTGGAACTTTGCTTAATAATTGCCATGCGACATTTGACCGAAAGATTTGATGGAGAAGCATTTAGTTTTCAAATGGTGTATAACGAATACTCTAAGTTTACTCGTGCACGTTGCTCGATACAGAACTTTCCATTTTCAGTCGTGATGAAAGCTTTTGAACATTTGCAGGCCCTTGAATTTGTAAAACCTGTGACGTCTCTAGCCAAAACCCAAAAAGAGTTTCAACTCACGACATTGTTGGTAGAACAGTCGCAAGTAGCAGAAACGCTTCAGTGCTATCCTGGTTTGCCAACAGAAATCCAGCAGTGGGCAGGCAGCAGTATTGTGTAATTCTGTCATTGTAACTAAATCTGACTAACAATACTGATGGATTGGTCAGTTTGTGTAATACTACTGGAAAAAAAACT
The DNA here is from genome assembly GCA_023313725.1 of Lithobius niger. Classification (NCBI taxonomy): domain Eukaryota; kingdom Metazoa; phylum Arthropoda; class Chilopoda; order Lithobiomorpha; family Lithobiidae; genus Lithobius; species Lithobius niger. The sequence goes on from JAHWFP010077398.1 coordinate 4,962, forward strand.
TAAACGTTGCCAGTAGAAAACAGCAAAATGGCTTCGATTGCCGGGTGTTTGATTGTGATTTCTGGTATAATGGTCCCTAGTACCTTGAGGAGGTTTTCGTTGGGAAGTACAAGAACCTCACATTTTCTGGCCATGTTGGAAGAGTTGCACTTTCTTGTGTGTCTCGCTTTGTTTAGATTTGAAGGTGGGAGGTTAAAACCAGTTCCTATTGCCACCTTGCACAAATGATTGTTGGAATGTATCAACAAAACTGGCATCAATTACTCAACTTCAAATCCAGGCAAATTGAAACACATGAGAAAACGCCAACTGCCAAACATGGCCAGAATACGAGGTCTTGACTTGCATTTTCCAACTTTTCCATTTTAACATGCTTAGGCCGCAAAAAAAATTTGTTGGTTCTGAGGCCCCGCCAGGTGACTTTTTTTAAGCTATAGAAGAAAAAAAGTGACCCGTGAAAGTTTATGTATAGAGAAATTTGTAAGCGATGTGAGCTTTCTCACACAAGTTATCCAGTTAGCTTCAGATTAAGTTGCAGTTTGAAATAGTTTAGAAATTTACTACTACAATCTGAACGGAAAGAAAACAAAGCTACTATGTTACTTAGTTAAACAGAAATAGAAATAAAAGCTGGGTTTTAGTACTTTTCCATGGCTTAACGTAGTTGAACTTGGAGTTGGAAAGTTTCAAGTGTTTCATAGTGTTCAATGTTCATGCCTGCCAACAAGATAAAGGCGTTTTCCGATCTTAGTACAGTACAGTACAGTATAATCTTTTTAAGAGCGTAGTATACTGTAGTTCTAAATGCTGCTTTCAGTGGGGGCTTGCATATATTTAGCGAGGAAAGGGTGTCCCAAACGTGATTCTCATGTAAACTAGAAAAAAACAGCTCTATCAACGAACGATTAAAAAGCACCCTTTTTTTTATACCGTAAATCGCGTATTAAACGGAACGCCCATGGGCTTGTAAAATTAATTTGCCTAAAATTGGGGGGTGGGTGTTAAAAACAAGAATTGTCTATTTTCTAAACCAACTTGCACAGGGACGGAGTTATCTATCACAAAAAAGTCGCCGTTAATGCAGTCATTCGCGTGCGTGATCTGGATTCACTCTAGCAAAACACAATGCCTTTATTCTCATTTATTCACAAATTTAGTTTATTAGATTGTGAATAAATATCTTACACCTTTCAATATCTAACATAATTCAAAGTTAAAACTAATTTCTAACCATCACCAACCTTTAAAACGGACAACGCGATTCACAACTGGGAAGCACATTTTTGTTTATACCATTTTCCAGAAAGTCGTAAAACTTTCCTTTTTCCTGCCTTCCTGGATGGAGTAATACATGGCAGAACTTCCGGAAGAACTTACGGCTTGTATTACTCTCTCCAGGAGGGCAGGACGAAAGGAAGAACAAAAAAACAATGTCAATTTTACGACTTTCCAGAAAATTGTGTTAACAAAAATGTGCTTCCTGGTGTGAATCGCGTTGTCGGTTTTAAAGGTTGGTGATGGTTCGAAATTAGTTTTAACTTTGAATTATGTTAGATATTGAAAGGTGGACGATCTAATAAACTAAGTTTGTGAATCAATGAGAATAACGGCATTGTGTTTTCCTAGAGTGAATCCAAATCACACACATAATTGATTGAACGCTAGGCCTAATATTGCAGACTTTTCTGTGATTACAAACGCTCCCGTGAATCGTGTTGGATTAAAAGTTGATTTTGTTGAATGTATGAAGTTTTTAGTTAATTTTGCTGCAGAAAAATCAAAATTTACGGGGATGAAACGTTGCTTTTGTTAAAACGTATGAAGATTTCAGTTAATCTTACCACAGAAAATCGACAATTTTTAAGAGGTGGGCGTCGACAAGAGTACATCAGTTTTTTGACTTTCAAGCATTTTAGGGGGCTAGGCGTTATCATTAACTGGGCGTTTAATATGCAATTTACGGTACATCTTCCAAAAATATTCACCTTACTTTATAGCTTATCGCCATCGGAGCATATTTGCTCTTTTACCTGCCCATGACTAACAAGATTTCCACATGCTACCCCCAGCTTGCCCCAGCGCCGGGTGCTATCATCGTCACGTTTTCGTGGGCATCGTGGCGTGCGGACCTGGTCTACATGTCGCGTCCTTCGTTGCTCGCTAAAATTTTTTAGTTTTATTACCTGTCTACGTGCATGCCGCTGGATGGCTGGAAAAGTGATCTACGGAATGTGTAAGCATATAGGCTTACTCCCGACGATCGACATCCGACGTGCCGACATTGTAGGCAGTGCGATTTCATCACCAAGCTGTGCGATATTTGCCGGGAATACTATAGCAAACAACGCAAGAAGATTCGCCGTACTTGGCAACGATCGGACGATCGTCAACTGCAACGTTTAAAAGGAAGATGTTGGAGTCCGGAGGGAAAATTAACAGCTTAGACGAACGTTTACCCCGAGATGGACTCGAAAAAGACGACTTCTTATCAGCAGAAGTAATGAACAAAGAACACAGCGTCAGCGACTCGGCCGCGTCATCAGTCGCCGAATCTCCAAGCTCGAAGACAAAGAAAACGACCTTGGATGCCATTATGGAGATGCAGCCGAACATGATGAAGATGTTCGGAAGCATCAACGATCGTATCCCAGCCGATTTCGAACAACAAATCATAGCCATAATGGGCCCGGTCGACAAACTTCTGGTGGGAACGAGTTTTCTACGGCCATCGGCGCTCCAACACAAGAGACACAGTCGCTGCAGTCGCCGCGACACGACCTCGTGGATAATGGGCTGGGAATCGACATGGAACTTCCCATCACGTTCAACTACGGACATTTACATGACGATCCAGGGATTATTCATGGAGAAGACACCGGTTTAACACCGACGCACCCAAGAAATGTTGCTTACTCGGCTGCGGGGGAATTCCATCTGGAATGCTACACTGGACATTGCAATCTACATCAGCCTCCGAGGGCGACTCAGTCGCCGTGATTACCACTCACCAACCCGGACCAGTTCATTATACAGCCGCCAGGTGCATTACAAAGGATCATTGGGACCGCAGGGCCAGCAGTCGCCTGTTGCTCAGCGACCACCGTGTTTCCTGGAGGTTTTTCGGTTGTGTGTATCCGCCTGCTTGCATGATCTCACTGCGCCTGCGCGACGCAGTCCTCCTCTATATAAAGCGGCAGCATGGCCGATGTCGGTATTTATTTTCCTCCAAGAGGTTCCTTCGTCCACCTCGGACGTTGGATTTTGGATTCGCCTTTCGCGACAACTCGCCTTTAGCGACTTCTCGTCCTCACGACTTCTTCATGGCACCTGCTGAAGACGTCGCCGCCCATGACTGCCTATTGGCCATTGCTCTGATTTCGGATGCTGCGCTCCTGCCTGCTCACCTGTCTGCCCATCACGACCACCGTACAACGGGTCTCAACCGGGACGACCTTGTCGCGAATGACGATGATGACTCGCCGCTTCAGGACAGACAACGCACTCCGCTTCCGCCCGACCTCTCGGCATTAGAAGAAGAACTCCGGCAAGCCAAGGCGTTCTTCCATGAAGCGAAACGAAACTCCGTGATGCCACATCTCAACGGGGTTTGTCTAGCACAAACTCCCCCCTTGACCTGTCATCTAAATCCTCTCGTCGTGACTACAGTGTAACTTGCTGCGAAGCCCACAACATAGTTGACTCGGTATTTCGCCAACATGCAAGATCGACACCCTGCACCTTTTCGGCACGACGTGCTGACACCCAGGAATGGGTCGCCTCAAAGACAAGTCGCGACAGCAGCAAACGTCACTCACCGGCCCCTCCTTCGGGAGCCAAGCAACGTAGATTTTCCGTACCACCGGTTGTCGCGACACCCGCTGTATCGACACCTTCTGCACCCACCAAACACACCCAGTTTACGGACGACACAGAATACGCCACCATTCCCCTCGCCTCTCTACTCAAGACGGTAGAAGAAACGGTTCCAGATTGTTTTTTGTACAAACCGTCTCAGTACGCCGACGCCCCAGTTGTCAACCGTGGCCTCAAGACCGGCTTCGGATTTGCCCTTCGCGATAAAGACGCAAAGCCCCGCAGTCTCTTGGGACAATCGACAACGCTTCTTACATGCCTCCTCCGGAACGGAGGCTCTCTATTGGGCAAGGGCGAACCACTACAATTTGACATTGAACCGCCTGCACCTCAACCCGGCCGCGAGTCAAGCTTTTTCCGTGCTTTTGGTGACGGTGCCACAAATCCAAGAATTTCGACACCTACCCAGAATGTGAGTTTTTATGTAGTGAAGTCAAGATGGATTTTGGAGCATCCCCAAACGAATTGTGGACTGATGCCTCATTTCCAGTTGCCAAGTTACTATCCGAAATTGTAAGCCTTCTTACATGCTTCACAATTAATTTCAGTCAAACTGACAAAGAGCATGACAAAGCCTAATTTAAAAAAAAAAATCGGTTTCAACCATAACCACGGTCAATTCCTCCTTTTCCATGTGCAAAACCCATTCTTTGTTCAGTTAATTCCAGTGATGCAGGTCTCGCTGCGCATTTGAATTTTCGGATCCAAATCACAAAGCTTTTTCACCTTATAACCATCCAAAGTCATGTCTGTAACAATTTGTAATACAAGTGTCATATTCGCGGCTACACGATTACTAGTATTACAGACAGCCCATCATTCCTACAACATTGAACATTTTGACGTGTTCACGTTTTAAGGAGGGGGGGGGGGTGTACGTATGACGAATCTGCTTTTCTTTTGCATAATTTGTCACCGTACTTCCCATTCGTATTCCTAACATCCAGTTCCGGTTCTAGAAACACACAGAATAAACAAAAAACCCACTTTTCCTGGACACAGAAAACTACCCAACTTCGGAAATAAGCTAAGTCTAGCTCAGACTTTTGCTCAATTTCCTAGTATTTTGACGTAACAATCTTAGCGGAGACAAGTTAGAAACTGAATAAATTCATTCCGAATTGGAACCTATCTTCCACTCAAATGCCTCAAAATCTTTCCCATTTTCAGTAACTAAGGCAGTATTTCTACTTTTCCAAAGTCCTCGACATTTTTCGTGTGTTACTCAAGTCCAAGTTTCACATTACTAAACGCCATGAAATAGGAGGTAACCTAGCGTAATCGTGAGTCATGGGTCGACTCATAATTACGCTTACCGTCGGAGAGAAAAAAAAATTTGTTCCCCCTTTTTTTCTTTTCTCCGTACCGAAGTGTTTTTCGAATCGAGCGTTCCTACTTTACTTCCAATCTTAAATACCGCTATGGGTCAACAGAATTTATTAATTCGTAAATTTACTCGTCTCCTAGCCTTAAACAATGAGTACTTAGCTTTCTCCAGGCTGATCAACTTTCAATTCGATGTTAAAAAGTGCATCCTTCACTAATTGAACCTTAACAATTATATCCGTAGTGCGAGACGTAAACAGTCCATCCACTCCGTTATAATTGTAGTAACTTTATTTTCCGAAGAAAAGCGGTGATTTTTATTTTAGTGGTTTTTAGGCCTAACCAAAAATAAATAGTGCTCTCTGTGAAAGCAATCAAGTTCACAAACAGCTACCGGGTACGGGTTTTCTCAGTCAAACTGGCATTGTTCGCCAATGAGAATGTAAAAGTGGCAACCAAGGAATGAACTATGCAAGTTCGAATCCTTTAGTCGCCCCCAAACTCGTAATTTTTCTTACAATGTGCATTTTGGTCGGCCGCACTATCACTACTGTTTTACTTTAATTTCTGTTCCCTACAGAAAAGAAAGTGGGCATCTTTATTTCGACCAGGACAAGTCAAAATAAAAATACGGTTTTTCGTCAGAAATTGTGACAACGCATGCACTGGCCACACTCCACGAAAATCCCCCAAACATGGATTGCTCATCTGTTGGAACTATTCCCCGAATCGAAAGGATTTTTAAAAATGTTGGATTCGAATCCCAATGACAAGATCTCCACTACGAGTGCCAGAGATTTTTCATGCTTTTTTCCATTCCGAAGGTTTGGAAAACATGAATTTCCTATCCCGAAGGTTTAGGTAATTCCGGTAGGCCCCCAAAATATGTAAGGTCGCTATGGAAGTGTAGACTGTCCAAGCGAAGACTGTCCAAGTCCACGTCGATAACACGACTGCTGTCGCCTACCTACAGTGAAGGGGCGGGACGCGATCCCGATCCCTTCACGAGCCAACCTCGGAAATCTTTCATCTCTGCATATCTCTTCAGACTCATTTACTCCACTTACATATACCAGGGAATCGCAATGTTATAGCTGATGCTCTCTCTCGTCAAGCACCACCTACCGGGGAATGGACTCTTCGTTCCTCTATCTGCGAAGCCTTATTCACTCTTTGGGGACGGACGATGTTAGATCTATTCGCCACGAGGTGGAATGCCAGACTTCGCCTATTCGTCAGTCGGATTCCCGATCCTCGAGCCTGGGCCACCGATGCACTGACACTGGACTGGAATCATCTCTTCGCTTACCTCTTCCCTCCTCCGAAACTACTGCCGTTAGTCTTACGGAAGATCGCCGACTCAACAGGCAAGTTTCTTCTAGTGGCCCCAGATTGGCCCGCGGCAGCTTGGTTCCCGATGCTCCTCAGCCTCCTCATCGATTCCCCACGATCTCACCCGCTGTCCTTGGACCAACTAACCCAGTGCAACGAGACACTTTGGCATCGACAGCCGCAATCCTTGCGACTATAAGATAGAGTAACAGCCAGTTTTGTGCACAAATAAAACCACACTACGTTTCGGGAGGACAACCTCCCGTCTTCAGGTAAAAATAAACACGAAAACATTTTAAAAATTCATGGCACTATCTGCCGAGTCACCAAGTCTACAAACACAAACCATTCAGGCATGGTCAAGGCCTATAACATTAAAATTATTAAAAATATAAAGCATACCAAATGATACACCATGTCATTAGATGGGCGCCCGGAAGTATAGTGGTAACAGGAGGCAGTGATGTCACGTGGTTCAGAATACTTTGGCCTGGTCCAAATTAAATAGGGTGGTTAGTCAGACGGCTTTTTCTTGAACTTGTTGAATTTGTTAAGTTGTAGGTTGTTGATGACTGGAAAATATTCTTTTAGAGATTTGCTTTCTGGAATTAAATGATTGTAAACAGGAGGTACATGAGTAAGGATAATAAGTGATTCAAGGTTTATTCTTGCCCTGGTGTTTTTTCCGGTGAAAAGTATTTCGGTCCTATCCAGGGCTGGTGCATGCCCTGTTGAGAGCTTTTTGGGGGAAGATTCCTGTTTTAAAGCAGTGTTGAACAAGTGAACTGGATTCAGTATGTAATTTAAAATTAGATTTGTGGGAATTGAGACGCTCCTGTAGCCTTTGCAGGCTCTGGCCAATATAACTGGCCCCACATGTGCTTTCACCACATGGTATACGATACACCGTATTTTTTATTTTGCCTTGATCTAATTTATGACTGTTTTCCATCATTTGCTTTATATTTCTGTGTCTACTTGACACAAGTCTGATATTTCGTTGTATCGGCAATTTTTTCAGTTTTTCGGTGATTCCTTGGAAGTATGGGAGTGTCAGGAACAAGGAGGGGAGGATCCCTTTTGGGGCCAAGAGCTCTCAAAATGAGCCTTTTGGTATAGGCTAGTGGATACCCATTTTCAATATATTTGAGCAGTATGTAATCAAGTTCGGAATTGAGATATAATGGGTTGGTTGTGTGTGATGCTACTCTTTTTATTTCATTAATAACGACATAGCTTTTATAGTGTTGGTCAATACAAAAATGAAAATTAAGTGCGGGTTGTCTGCATAGGCTTATGAAAGTGCATAAATTCTACAGTATTGTTGTTTATTATTACTTTAGTATCTAAGAAAGGTAAAGCTTGATCTTTTGGAGTAATGTTGGGGGGGGGGGGGGCCTGTGTTAGGCCTTTAGTAGGCCCAAATTTGGTTAGGCTCTTTTCCACAACCCTAAACGAAGCCTCTGTTCTAATCCTAATTTATACCAAAGTTCCCCAGCTTCTCTCCCGCATTTATTCAGTCTAATTTTAATTTAGCTCTCCCACAGTTTGCTATATTTCGTCATTACAATCAACTGTCAAAACCCACATCCAAAAACTTCACTGGTGTTGAACCCGAAAGGCTACACTTCCCAAAACATGCCCTATGGTTCCAAACGCAAAACAACAAACATCTGGAATTTCGCAAGGGACAAAAACCAATTTTTCCTTGGCTTAACCGCTTCCTCCTTTGGCTTCGTTTTATCGCGGAGCCCTGGGCGATGGTCAAAAGCTCGCCGTTGACAACTTCGTCCGTTTTGGGAAAAGGTAATAGTCTTAACTTTCCTAGAGTGTCTTTAGGAATCACTGGGGGCCTCTTTTAGGTAAGCATCACATCTGTGAAGCACAAAAGTTCGCTGTGGAACGGACTCCCGAGTCAATGGCCTCTTTCTTAAATTCAACTACTTGTTTCATTAGATCCACACAGTCAGTCAAAATCTTGGGGTCCTGGCTGTCGGAAGGGGTCCTGATGAAAGACTAATACGGCGAGTGATGCAGTCGTCACAATATCTGCATGCGATGCAGCCTTTCTTCTGCCACACACTGTCTAATCAGAATTTAGATCGACTGTGGTTTGGACAGGCAGGAATCGTGATCCATGGAGAGTGACTCCAGGAGGCGGTGGTTTAGGAGGCGTCTTGTGGTGTGGCCCGAATCCTGTTCCGAAGAAAAACTCCATTTTGCATGCATCGTGGTGTGGCAACTCCTTGCCCGTTACAATGGGGCGCCCCCCTTCTCTCAGCTGTCCCCCAGTTTCGAGAAGGGAACGGTGAAGCATTGCAGATTGTGGTAGTAGGATGAAATCTTGGTTGTTGTTCTCTACTCTGGAGTATGGGGCTCCTGGGGGTTCCTCAGAGTTCCCTGACGACTTGTCCGGTCGATCCCTGAAGAAAGAGGAAGGAAGATACCGTATATCGTGGATTAAACGCCCATAGGCTTATGCAGTTACCTTGGAAAAAATAGGAGGGTAGGCTTTAAATCAAGCATTAGCAATTTACCTTTCTGGACATCTATTAAAGAAAATTCGAAGCTTTTCAACGATCTCTGAAAGACCAATTTTTACATCCTTTTAATTGCTGTGAAGAAGGGAGGCGGCTTAGGTGAGAGAGGTCTTGTGCAGGTGCTAGGAGCTAAAGGAAGAGTTCACTATTACAACAGGGAAGGAGAAGGGAGCCAGTAAACATAGCAATCAGTACTATCTTTATTCACATCGTATAACGTTTAAGTAATTTTTCGTAGAAAAACGACAATTTGAGGGGTGGGCTTTAACTCCAGTATTTCATGATTTTGACTTTATAGCATTTTATGGGGTGGGCTTTTAATGCACGATTTACGGTAGTACCTTGCTTTGTTCACCCTCGACTCAAACAGTATGCATCTTGATAAGTCGACTGTTTCGTCATGCTTCCCCGATGATGCTGTTGATTCTCGGCTTTCGGATCTTCTCCTGTCATGAGAATCTTGCCTTCTCCTCTTTAGGTGACCATGGCTTGGGCTCCGTGAGTTTTGTCTCTTGTAACTCCGGTAGGAAGAATCTGGTGATTTTCGTTGAAATGCCGGTGATCGCTGTCTATCTTCCTTTCCCCGGTTGTGGCGATTAGTCGAAGTTGATTGTCCCTAATGTTGGGGTTCATTGAGCGTCCTATCCAAGCGTCGCTCATCGCTTTGTCCGTGTCTGCCGACAGGCAACTTAGTCGTTTCCCTTGACCTGCTCCTCTCGTGCGACCGAGTCGTTTTGACAGTCGGGAGTTGCGGCTGCGGTGGTTTTTGCGACTGTTTGTGTTGTGGCGGCTGGCGCCGTGGCGACAGCGACTGCGTGTAGGCTGGCTACTCAAAGTTCCATCCTGGCCAGTCGCGCTGCTTGCAGAGAAGGCCACCTGTCTTGTTAGGTGGTTGAAAGCCGGGTCGATGTGGAACTGCTGCCCTAACTGGATGTCGAATGGGTGTTCCAACGCCCCGTCCCCGTAGCCGTCAAACTGCTCAGGTGGTTCCCTCTGGTATTCCTCGCCGCCCGACTGAGTCGTGTGTTCTCCCACGCAGTCGTCCGGGGCCGCTTGCCCAACAGTCGCTGCTTCGATCTGTTCCTCCAGCGGTGCGATCATCTCTTCAAGCTTCTTGTCCCAGGAACTCACCATCTTCTCTTCGGTGTTCATGATTCGCTGGTTTAACCCATCAAACATGGTCCTCATGTTCGCTTGCATTTCTGCAATGGCATCCAATGTTGTTTTGGAACGAGATATCGGCTGTCTTGGGAGTTGATGACGCCGATTCGCTGCAAGTATGGCTCTTGTTCATGATGGAAGCAGACAGGAAATCATCTTTGGAAAGGCCTTCTTTTAAGAGTATTTCATCCAACGTGTTTGATCATTCTTCCGCCGCCTTCCTCTTTTTTTCTGCCTCGAGTTGCAATTCCCGCTGGTCAGAAAGATACCACGTCCGTCGGAAACCTTGCCTTGTGTCGCTGTCAAATTCGATGCAGATATCACAACATTTGTCATCGAAATTGCATTCCCTGCATCTTCGACAGAGATTGTGACTATCCCCAGGCGTAAGCCTGTGTCTGCATGACCCATACACGATCTTCCCGGCCATAATCACGTCTGCCTGTTGTGGAAACAAAGATATTCATGGGGAAACATAAGAGCCAAACTTGGAGATAAGCTAAAAGGGAGGTGAGTATTTTTGCAAGATGCAAAAACACTGCAATTTCATGTGGCCAGTTTTTAAGCTTTACTACTTAATTTTTTTTTTACATATAAGATTATTTATGACAGTCATTGGACAGTTTGTTACTATATACTAGAAATGTGTTTATGTAGTAAATGAAAGATCCAAGTTTACCTGCCTTCACTTACCATACGGCAGCGTAGTGGAAAAATCTGGACTACTCGTACAAAATTAATTATTTCGCCATTGTTTTAATATTACGCCTATGAAAGATTAATGATGAAAACTAATTGCAGAATAACTAAATACATCCAGCCTTATTTCAAGGAATACCGTACATACACAAAATTTTATTCGAATCGGTTCATGCTTTTGGCCGTAACTGGTAGTGATCAACAGACAGACCGGGAGACAAGAGTACGATTGACGTGGTCAAAGGTCACGAGAGAAATTTTACCCAAGGTTCCAGAGTCCCCTGTTGCGAAATATGTCAATTAGGACTAGCGAAACAAAAAAAATGGGTCGTGATGCGTCAAACCATTGATGGGCCCACCCTTTTAACCCCTCGCAAATTTGTATCGCTGCCCAAGTAAGGAGAGGAATGTGTTCTTCTGACTTGAAACTCTTGTTTTCGCGAAAGATTTGCATTGAGACAGAGAAACAGTATCAAATGATACATGTAGGCCTACTCAATACAAAGTACTTATTTTACTAGTGTTTTATAATGATCTTTTTATTATTATTATTTGTAATTTTAAATGTATGGGTAAAACCGATATCGAACCAATAAAACTTTGGGAGTCTTCCTGATACGGACTTTTAAAAAAATCTCCGAGTCAAGAGGCCAGGAGGAATATCCCACCCTTCCCAGTCTGCCACTGTACATCATTCGCTTTGCTCACTCATTCAATAAGAAACAATACCACAAGAGTAATAAAATACGGTATATATCGCACCCGAAAAGCAGTGAGGCTAGCACAATAATTAACAGCAAAGTCTATGCGGACCTCGCATTCAATGTACCGTCCAGATTCCAGCATAACAATTAGGTGTACCATCCAGATTACCGTCAAAGGTAAATGACTCGCTCTGTATTGTTCTTCGGGATAAGAGAGGAGCCACCTCGATGTCCTCATATAGTCTCTATTGACGGCAATATTGAAGAGCTGAAATGTGCAGGTACACGCCGTTATTATTGCAATTTTTCGTATTAGCGCACACCTTGACGTCATCCATAGATTGTGTACTATCAGACAACAGTTTTTCGCTGTAAGATCTCGTTAGAGGTTAGCATAGTTCAAATGTCGAAACTACATTCTGTAGAGCACAATACCTTTTGAGCTTCTGCACTGCAACTCTCCCACGTCTCTACTTTAGTTCCTTGGATCATAATTAAACAAATGTGTCTGGTTTTTGAGGGGATGTGGCTGATGTGAATTGCTTTTAGCCCTTTTTGGGCATAACCATATTAATTCGACGTGTGACACGACGAATTAAAAATGGGGTCCTAAAACTAGCACGGTGATAAGATAGCAAGGCAAAAATAGCTTCAATTGTTAACCTGCAAAATGGGAAGTTGGCATTTAAACAAGTTATTACTGTAAAGAAGCTTTAAATTGAATAATTTTGTATTATTTTCACGTGGCTCAGCCCATACGAGCACTATATTCCAACCACTATTACGAACGCGCTTAACCCCAAAATTGCACCACTGCTGCACATGCATTGTCAGCTTATCGGTTGTGTGCTTAATTCGGGCAGGAAGATAACCATCCAGTCAAGAGAAAGGGATAAGCCCATGCATTCCGCCAAGAGTGAGATAGGTGGTTTGGGGCTATCTCACTCTTGATTCCGCACGTAACTGAACGCAGAGATACTGACAGTTTGACTGGAAACTGATTAAAACGTTGTGGTATGTCTATTGTAAGCAACCAAAACAATCGAAATCATGAAACGGGACCAGCACGTTTTCAAGAACTATTACAAATCTGATGAGGAAAAGCAAACATTTTTTGATCCAAGTTTTTTTTTGTGGGAGTAGCAGTAATATGAGGAATCTGTATTTTCCAGCTTTGGCGAAATGCAGACATGGGTTTTTACTAGGATTTACAACAGCTGAACTAAAATTTGTTCCCTTGACTAAAAATTGGTGTCGCTAGAATTCCGTCCCTATTTTTAAGCTACGACTAAAGTATGACCGTTAAGGAACTTCATACTGGTCAACTGACAAAAAATCATCATGCGACTCTTTTCTGCAATCGTTAAAGCACATACTCTGCTTTAGATCTGCAGAAAAAGTCATACAAAAATCACTTGCAAAATGGTGTTATAAATATTTGATCAAGTTTACTACATTTAAAAAAAAAATGGTTTAAACTGGGCTCGATTACCTTTAAAAAATAATACAGTGCGCAACTTTCAAGGAAATAAAAACTAACTCATTATTTAGCAAATACTATTACTTTATTGTTCACAATAGTATATTAACATAGTCTAAAATATTGTTTATCAAACAAAAAGTGCCCCTTGCACGGTGCTGATGGTACTATCATACTCTTAGACCACACAAGATGGCTATACACTGTTATCTGCAAAACAAAGGGCTTTGCGAGCAATCTGAAATTGGTTCCAAAGAATGCTGCACATGGCACAGTACATAGGACTGACTGACATAGGGGGAGAACTCCACCTGAGATATCTGATGAAGGCTAAATATGGGGCGTCAACGTGTGGCAGCGCATCCCACACAACCAAACCCGCACTACACCAACAACAATGCCAACTTACTGTTCTGATATGCAAAAATTGCTACAATAAATAATTTGGGAATCAAGGGGACTAGTTCATGTAAAATAAACAACGAAATAATAATGGAACAAAAAACAGATTGCTCGCAAATGACATCCCACATTTTTTTTTTATATTTTATTTACACTTCTACCTCGGTGCCCTAAGAACAAGAATATCAACCCCTTACTTTACAATATTACTTTTTTATTTTTATTTTTTTGGATTTGAATATTAACTGGTCTAGGGGCACAGAGTTAAACATTTCATTCTTAATGGACAATATAATATATTGAGCAAACATATGAAAGTTCAAATGAAAAATAATCATGATTAGTATGATATAATGATTGACAGGCTTCTGTACATTACTATGGTCGGGAGAAAGAGAGCCAAGTATTACATGTTATTAAGGAAAGAAATGCCTGAAACTTTTGCTCCAGTCATCAGCCATACGACTTCACAACTTGCGTCATAAGAAAACCCTCAAGAGACAAGGAATAGGTCTGGCCGTTAAGTCGCTGCATAAAGCCTTAAAAGAATTGATCATTGCATAATGAATAAGAAACTTGATCTTCACCACACTAATAATAAAAAAAACTTCACATACACCTAGGATTTTTTTAAAGTAACTGATCAACATTGAAGCACTTGGCAATTGTGATTAATCTAAAATTTTACGAAAATATTCTTTAAAAAATATTTGGTAAGGCCGCGCAAGGTTAATTGTTTGGTTTACAGGAGCGTGCGAGTGCCTTAAATTATAACTTTTTTTATTTCAGTCTTGGTCCACCCACTAAAAATCATATTTTCGCCAAATTTTGACCGTTTTTGACTAGGAACGAGCTTTCAATGGTGCAAATTTCAAACCACTAAGAAGTTATTTGGCAAAAATGTATAGATAGCATACATAACATATTAGCAGAATATTTTACTTTTTTGGCCGACTGCATACTCTTTTCAGCTTTGAGTTAGGTACATGTCAAACGAATGTGGGCAGTTAAATAAAATAAAAGGCCTGGTGCTACAATTTGCAACCTCACCCGTAAACCAAACAATCTTTTTTGCAAATTAGTTCTATCAAGGTTCATAACAAAAAATAAGCAAAATAAACACTAGTTACCGAACAGGCATAAAAATCTATAAACTAAGAATTAATTAAAAACTTTAAACATGATTACTGCAAATTATCACCTTTGTGGACTACTGAAACAAAACCCAGCGTTTTAAAGTTACTGGTTAAACAAAACATGGTAAAATGTAAATATTTATTAGGATGGAGGTTGGCTTTAAAATAAAAGTGCTTAGATTTAAAAAAAAACGCAAAAATGCTTTGCTTTTCCTTTTTAGTAAATACTGTACACCAACAAAGCCATCAGGTGTAAATTTGGAAATTAAGCTGTCACTCGGCCGGTTTCTGCACTCTCTTCAGCTTTCTTCCAGTGGTTACTGAATACTGATGCATTAGGAGTATTTTCACGATTTTTAATATTTTCACGACCCGACCAAACCTCTTCCTTTTATTCTCTACAGAAAAGTGGGTTTACCGTTAAAACCGACAACTGTATTATTAACAAGGGTTCACACCACAAAGCAAATAGGTATATGGGTGTGGAAATACACCACTGTTAAACACTACACACCATACAGTCTGTCTACACCAACTGTTCACAAGATTACCGGAAAATGTCCCCAAACCCACACACGATATTGGAATGTCACGCAGACAAAGCATACACACACATACACTCACGCACACACATTACACGTTCACTCGTTCACAACTGGTATTACCTCGCCTTTGTTGAAGAAATTACTTTTGTACCTAAAAACGGGCATTTTTTCATGCGATAATTAACCGATAGGAAAATTATTATTAACAAGTAATACAAGACTAGACATAACGGCAATTTATCTTGTCAAACTGGCTTCGTGGACACAATAGTCGAAAAGAAATGAAAGAAAGGAGACAAAAGGAAGCTGTATATGCAGAAGAGAAACATGTAGTTCTCTCTTTCTACAGTTGCAATGTTGCAGAAACTAGCAGCTAACAATTTTTAATGTTCTATGTACAAAAGACAATAAGCAGCAAAACAACATGCTAAAGCTTATATAAATTTGAAAACACGGAACATAATAGCAAATGCAGACACCCTCCTGACTCATTTTTTAAACCCAAAATTACAAAAGTGCATGCGTCAGTACTTCTTGAAAGCATTCAGGCGCACTTCTCCATTTACACATGCATAATATTTTTTTAAATGATTATCGCTAGTCAAAAGAATTTAAAAGGCAGCAGATACAAAATAAATTTTTAATTTTAGGGATACAAATGCCTACATTCGCGATGTCGAACTTCCCGTCGCACATTTCAAATGTGGACAGCACACAAATTTGGCACTAAAGCCCCAACAACTTTTAGACATGGTTTTAAAACTCGAAATTCACGTGACTCCACTAAGGTGCAAACACTTCAAGTGAAGGTCATTATGTACTAAAAACAACAAAACTAATTCATAAAAGTACAAAGTTGGTGTTTACTTCAGCTCCAGCGATGGTGCCAATACCCGCAATTAAAACACAATAGACGGTCGATGGAGACAGAATAATTAACTGATAAAAAGACACAGTAAAGCTAATGGAAAATGTACAGCACAAACAATGTAAAGCAGCAAATTTTCACTAAGGAATATGAACAATTTGTACAATAACAATTAAGTACAATATGACCAACACTAATGCAACCATTACCACATCATCATTTTTGCTGTCTGTCGTTCTAATGCTTTTACCGTAAGTACATGGGTACCACCAAGAAAATGAGAACGGTCTTGCAAATACAACGAATTAGGTTTTTTTCTCCCAACGAAGATTTTAATGTAGGCACTTAAAAAAAATTAACTATGCACTAGCTGCTTTTTTTTTCTTTTCCCTCTTTTGCCGTCATTGCCGTTGCAGTGGAAAATACACTCAAAACTATTTTGTACTGCTTTCAACTGGCTGAGATTTCAACCAAGTGCTTCAGGTGCTGTTGGTTCCACTAGAGGAGCATTCATTTACAGCAGAAAGAAAACAGCCAACCATTTTTAACAGAAAATAATAGCTTTTTTTACTCTCCAGTACCCAAAATGTTTTATATTTGAATCTAACACGATTAGTACTAAGGTAACTTGAATAAAATTCTTTCAACAATCCAATGAGAGTAGCACTACTGACAAAGACTGCAAAAAAAAAAAAAAAACCTTACTGGTGCATTACATGGGCCAAAGCCAGCCGTGTGGTTGCAATGGCCCTGCTAAGCTTATAAGCTGAGACATTGTGGTCAACTAACAGACCAATTCGTCGTTCTGGGACGTTGCTAAGTTATTGCTTTTCTACCAAACTTCACCCAATTCCGAACTAATGTATGTAAGCAACTTACCGACGAATGGCCGATATTGGAAAAACGTTGAACAGAATATTCTACACGAGAAATTTTAAACTTGCAAAACAAAAAGTTCAAAAGGTTATAATAGGGACAAAAAAAAAGACATGCATAGTAGAATTTCAACGATGATTCTGTTACCATGCTCTCTCTACAATTCACTTGCCCTTTCACTTATTTTCTTTCTCTCACCAATTACACATTCTGACTCAATAAGCACAATAACTTAAAATTACAATATCAAACCTCAATATGAATATAACTTAGTTATGAAAGAAAGAACTAACGTGGTTACTATTTACAATATGCACATGACGACGTAACTGTAGGATGACAAAAGAAATCAGCAAGCCTTTTCCGGAATAACATGAGAAATTGTAAAGGTCCGTAAAGCAGCATCAACCTGACCAGCCAGTAATATGCAAGTAAATTTTTTTATATATATATATATAGTTCTAATGACTGTAAATTCAATGGTGGAAAGGAATTTTTAGAGAAATCGACAAATTTACAGCGACGGAAGAATTTCTGGCAAGCGGTACGTACCCTAACTCTATAGCAACTGGAAAACACTATGCAAGGAGTGCAACATGATGAATTAACTTGCTAGGAAAAATTTCCCATAGTCTGTCAATAAATTCCAGATATGTGTGGACAGATAACCTGGATGAAATTCCTAAGATAACGATCACTCGAAAGGTGCACAGCGGTAACAAATATGTAAATTAACACTCTTTTGAGATCCTAAATCTATTTCTGCATGGTGTACTGAACACTCAATTTTTTGCTGAACTGAAGTAAAATTGATAGAGTTTCAAACCAACCAATAACAAAATGCTCCAATTTACTAACTACATTCTCAAATATTTCAAATACCAGCAATTGTATTCCTCGTTTTGGTTGAACCACACATTTTCAATAAAGTTATCGTGGAGCACACGATTTCAAGATTTCCTTCCTTATTTTTGATCAGCTTGTGGTTTGGACCATAGGAAACCTGATGGAAAAACAACCTTTGGAATGCCGCATTGATACATTAAAATTTTTTTGAAAAGTCAAAATATTGATAGATTTGTTTGTAAAGAAAATTAACCGACTACTAGCAATCATCATAAAATCTGCCAAGGTCGGTTCAGATTGATGGTTTAATACAGCCTTGCTATTTCATGTACGTTATTCCTTGCAGGCTTTTTTAACCTGTGTCTATTCAAGGTGAAGGTACCATTTTTTTTTTTTTACACCATCTGCAAAATTAGTTACTTGGAAGATTAATTTTTGCTGTACAGAATTGTTCAACTAAAAAATTTATCAAACCTCTGAACCCAAACTAGTAAACCACAGGCAGAGATACTCTTTGATACCGGCAGTTTTCAATTCTTAATTTACTATTTGCGAAATTACAAAACTGTTTTGAAATCAAAATCTTTAAAATAATTGTTACATCTATTCCCGACTTGATCTGACCACTATTATCCACTTCAATGTTTAAACAAGAGCACAGTAACTATCATTTACAATACGCAACATTTTCAAGCCTATTAACTGTACAAGACCGGTTTCGAAGTACAATGATAAGAATGACGTTCATTGTTGATTCATGCACTTACTTAGCATTGTGTACTTGGGTATCAATTAAAAATAAAATAACCGCTACAAGATTTGAACACACACACACACACACAAATACGCACATTAAACTTAACACACAAAATTAAAACCGTACAATCATATTGAGGCTTGACTGCACATTAACTGAACACTCGACTACTAACAATATAGACAAAATTGAAAATTGCAAAGAACAGTAGTGCTGCAGATATGTTGTGAATGCAATGTAAACTGGAATGAAAACTAAAACCTTTATTATTTAACAATTTAATTACAGTATGGAATTTGTTCACGCAACCACCTAGCCACATTAACAATTTTTGTTGTGGTGTATCACCACCAAAGTTTTTAGAGAAATTGTTGGTCGCCTAACATCACAATAAACTTTTTGAATCAAGTATTAACCATATACTGTACTGGAAATTAGACAGGCTAGTAGCCCTAACATCTCGGGCACTCCCAATGTGTTGTTTCGAGTGAAATTCAAGAGAAGAAACACTGTCAGGGTTTCGTAACCAGATAAAAAAAAGTGTAGTTTTTGTAAAACTTTTTTTAAAATCTGACCAGGGAAATATTTTTCTTATTTTTTTCTGCGATTAATAGCAAAATTTTGAACACTAGCAGTATTGATTACCATTTTGGAGGACAATAGCAAGCTGGGCCGAATTCGTAGAAACCAATCCTGTAACTGTACCAACATTTGCAGAAATAACGAATTGCAATGTGACTCTTCAAATACCGATGGTTTGGACGATTTACTTTGGTTTTCGTTCATTTTCACTAACAAAGTAACGCAGCACGAAAAGTGTTCCAGTTACTTCAAACAAGCAAATTTTCGAATGCCTTTCGAAAATTCGCTAGTTTGAAGTAACTGGAACACTTTTGGTGCTGCGTTACAAAAAGTAAATAAAAATTGCAAGGTGATTTAATCCCACAGTACACATGCTGTTTTATTTAAGTCGACTATATTTAACGTAATGTGTACATGCAATCCGTGTTTTGCTCAATAGTATGTTTTGATGTGTACAATTAGAGGCAGATCAATGCAAAAAAGTAAATTTAGCTCTAGAAATTAAACTGTATAAGGTAGATCTTCCTTTTTTTTTTGCTAATTTTTCCAAACTGACCAAAGTTTTTAATGGGCAATAAACAAAGCTTTACTAGTTACGTAAAGCAACTGCAAGTGATTGCTTTTGAGTTGCCTACCAAAGCTTCACACTTTAACTCATCTATTTTTGGGACCGAGATGCGAGTTTTGCTAAATAATTTAATCTATCAGGAAAAAAACTAATAAAATTCTTGCCATAGGTCATTTCGGTACCCCCCCCCCCCCCCCAATAAAATGCTTTCAACACCAATAGTAACACACACAAAAAAGGCTGTTCCTCACATTTTTAGATCCACCCATGCCAGGGAATTACTATTCCACCCCACCCCCCCACACAACATGTAGAAATCCATGCATTCGAAAACCAGCCTAAACGCAACCAGTACCAACAAAAACTTCTGAATTTTAAATTAACTTGTCGCACATTTTGCAACCTTTATGTATTGTGAAACAACCAACACCAATCTCTGTCTATTGGTTCTGATCTAACACAGGACAAGCAGTTGTGCAAGCCACTACTCATTTTACACACGATGTTCATAGCAGTAGCCAATGTACTAAACTTTTACTTGCAGTAGAGGTAGACAAACAGCCCTTTTAATGACTGACGACAGTCAGCCACACATTTCACGCTCTCGTTTAGAGGTAGAATAATCAGGATTAACGAAACAAAACCAAACATTAACACAACACAAAGACCTCGCAGCTCACATTTCTTTATCCCAGCATTTAAAACTAACTGAAGGAACCTATTCTGCTAACTTTGAAAATAAAACCCGTTTCTCCTTTTCATGCTTATGTTGTAATTTAATGAGGCAATAATAATGTTATAAAAAGGTGACACACACTTAGTAAAAGTAACTTGAAAAAATATAAACACAGCAAGTCGAGACCTAGGGTCTACGAAATTCGTGTGGAAGTCTGAATTATATCCACCATACATCAAACAGCCTTAAGGCAAGACAAAATGGCGCAACTCGTTTAGTGCTTCTGTAACTAATTGTTTTAGACTTAACAGCAGATTTTCATCAATCCCACAATTCTGCAACTTTGTGTAAGAGACAGGACTATTAAGGTGTACGAGTCGACACTTGCCAACAAAGGTGTGTTTGCAGCACGTTCTTGTTTCGACACAACTAACAGTATGATGGATCAGCAATCCACTGGAAACATACATTTTTTCTTTCAGAAAAATGGCGAGCCGCTCAAAATGAAAAAAAAAAAAGAAGGATATTCACTATGTAGTAAAACAGCAGTATAGTTTTGGGCAATGTACCGTCACAAACAATATACCGCAATACAAGTATTTAACGATACCAGAATTGTTACAAATTGAGAATAACGATTATAATGGAGGCATTACTACATCTTTTGCAGTATTTTTACTTGTAAGATCGTGACATCAAGAAATTTTTGAGGAAATAAAACAAGCTACTGTATTCTGTTTAGCATTCACTGCACCACAACCATACTATAGGTTATGTTTTCGCTTTACTTATGAAACCATTATGCCAGCTTACAAAAAGTATCGCTAACAGACTTCAACAAAAATAAAAACATGAAAAAGATGCCTTCAAATAAGAGTCTTCTCAGTTCACATATTTAAAGAAAGAAAAACCCGATTTTTAAAACAAGGAAATGTTGGTCCCATTGTAGGTGAAGCGAATTTGCATTTAGTATAATTTATGTTTATGTTTAATTTCTATGTTTTCACCATAGTTGTTTATCTTACTTAGAATTAGTTTGTGATATCAACTCAGTGCACTGAGCATTTTTTATTATGGTGTCGTTTAAATTAGAGGTGAGCGAGAACAACCATTTTACGCCGAGAAAATATAAACTTTATGTTGAAAAACGTGCACACATTTAAAAGTAACGTGGTTTAACTAAAACTGATATCGTTTGCTGTTGTGGTATTGCGACATTGATGTCTGATATATTGTTCTAAGAAATACTGGTATCGCCCAACACGATCTTGCCAAGTAACCCATGTCACCTGCACACGGCTCATTTCTCAAAATCTAAAACAAAAAAAAAGAAGCAAAAGCTGAAGAGCATGACGTGTCACCATTCCTTTTCACGACAATACAAATGGGACGTTTTCTTGCTCCCAAAATATGCACAAAGGTGTCAGCAAATAATAATGCAGGTTACAGCTAGCACAGTACTATTTGATGAAACCGCATTGTAATTATCATACCAAACTGACAAGGATAATGTATTTTTAAAAGGCTTGGGGAGGTGGCAAACTGAAAATTAAACGAAACGACACACCAAAATTAAAATAAGGAACCGCAGATACCACAAGAATTGAGTCCAGATGGATTTGTTTGTCGTTATCCGCAGCACTGGGAAACTGGTACTAGACATAAGTTAATTCACATTTTGTGACATAGATATACGTGAGAGTGTATTTACAAAATATGCAGCATGTACAGTACACAACTGAAACTAGGTTTTAAAATGCTTAAGCAGCAACGAATCCAACTTTTACGAAAAACTCATTAATAATTGGAATCCACAGACGCACTAGTTGCTATGGAAACAGCTTCTGTCACACCATTTTTTTTTTTTTTACATTATACAATAATATTAGGTAAAGGAATCAGGTACATTCCATATCTGTGAAAAACACTGAGTTTAAAGATTGACTATGGGCTGATCAGTGAAGATGTCCCTGTAACTCCATAGCGTTAATTACTGTCATTTCTGAGTATAAGCCCTGCAAAGCTTCTGGTGCAGCAAGCAGTTATGTCATAAAAATGTCGATCAACACCAATCAACACACGTATGTACACAGACAAAAACTGCAAACTGACGACCGACTCACTTCTCAATGAAACATTAATATACAGTATGGTGTTTGCCATCCAAAACCATCAGCTTATCAAATACATTATTATTATGATCTTTTTTTTCTTCGTTGTATACAACTGTATTCCGAGACATATTCCCATTGTCGTAAAACCTACATGAAAATGATGATTGGAGGTTATTTTTTTGTGTTATTTTTTTCTTAAATGATACTGATGCAAATGCCATGATGAGGTACAAGGTTTGAGCATAAGTTAGAGCACTTGTTAAACAACACAGCTGTGCTTAGGAGAGCCCAATCGTTTAGCATCACAAAAAGTGAAAACTGTTTAGTTTCAAATGAGTATTTCCTTTTACACTTTATAGGATTCTTATCATTCACAATAATCGAGCCAAATCCAATCCGTTTGACAAGACAGGCACCTTAAACTAGGCATTTGCAAGTATCTTTTTTTTTTTTTTAGAAATCAGTTTATGGATGCCAGAAAGATTATGTAATTTAAATACAACTTTTTATGAACATCACTTAAATTCTCAAACTACTTACTATATTATTTTTTAAATTATAAATACTATAGCGTAGACAAGAGTAGAACTTCTGACTTAGTGATTTTCTACTATAAATATAAACCAACTTTAGCCAACCATCTAAAATTAATGTCAGCATAATTCCATTGTTTATCCCCTTAGGATTTTTGATAGAGGTAGCCCCCATTTTCATGAATGCTAAACACTGCTGGCTCTCAAACACCTACAGCACAACACCACACACTGTTGGAGGTTACAAAAGAAGGGGATGTAGAGTTAACTAACGTGTCTATCAATACTGTCAACTTATCCTCATTTGTCAAGGAAATTTTAAAGGATGTAAAAAATTCAATTCATAACACATATGAAGGCATTTTTTAAAACGATAAAGATTAATCTGACACTGAGCCAGTTCCTATCATTGTCACTGCAGAAAAGGTGGAATCTTGGTTCAGCTTTGACAGCAGAAATTGCATCACGATTGGAAAACTAGATGCCATAGTCTCGATTTTTATTTTACCAAGATGTCAAATGATTAAATGTCTTAACTTTTATATGCAAAACACTAATGCAAAAACTTAAAAGTTCGTATTTTGTAGAACTAAAAAACTGATATGAAATTCATCGAGCCTTGCACTATTCTTCTTGTACAAGATTCATCATTCACAGAAGTGATGAATACACATTCAATACACATCTGCATAACAGTAATTAGGTACCACAAGGACTGCTTGTCATTGAAAGGCGAGATCATGTAACTATTGCTTATCAATCACATCATTGTACAATATACGGGCAGAACCAACGTTCAAATCTTGGGATACAGTTTTGGTTTATCTTGAAAAACTCGAGCCGTTCACTGAAGGGTGGGGATAAATTGAATAATACAAAAAAAACTTAGGGGCAGAGACTGGCAGTGTCTAGCATTAGAAACACAGTGGGTTGCATGCATTGGGTCCAAAGTGATCAAAACCCATGGGCTTACAATATGAAAATGACGCACTGCTAAGCAATTCTAACCGTTCTCAGCAACCAAAATGTGGATGAGACGTTAAAACAGATACCCCGCTAAACTCAGCATTAAGAAATATGATGAGAATGATGATCATAAAAACAAAGTTAGACAAGAGATAATAATGGTGTATGGAATCTGTGAAAGACCTCCAATACTAATTTTTTTTTTTACTTCTTTTAAAGTGGTTTGTTTGTTAAGTAAATGCTGTACAGTTTGGATGGCATTAGAAGTCAAGCCTGTTTGGTACACAAGACTAAGAGAAAAATAAATTTCCATAACTAGAATTTGTCAAGGCACACACACAAATACACTTCTTACGTGTTTTTTCTTCTTTTTTTTTTTCTTCATCTTCGTAAAACTGGGAGGGGAAAACCAAAGTTGTCCAAAATAAGCTTTGAACTTGGCTGGGTTCAAGGACATCTTTAAATGGTGTTATTGTTAGAAGTGATAAAAATACAAATAAAAACATTTTCAGGTCTCTTCTTCTTCGCAGCTTTATACACTTCTAAAGAATAATGAATGAAAAAAAGTTGGTTCTGGAGTAGTAACATTTTGTGAATTTGTACCCTTGTTTATATACTGGATTCCTTTGGTGACGTTGGGATTGTTGTTGGCTTAATTGTCACCAATGGGATTTTGTTGTTGTTGGATGAGGTAGTGATGATAGTGTACTTATTGTTGGGACCATTGCTGCTGCTGGTAGTTTTACTTAGCAAGGATATCCTCTCTTGGACACAGCTTGCCGATAACCGTGCTTCTGCATCATGATC
Organism: Lithobius niger; assembly: GCA_023313725.1. Lineage (NCBI taxonomy): Eukaryota > Metazoa > Arthropoda > Chilopoda > Lithobiomorpha > Lithobiidae > Lithobius > Lithobius niger. The sequence goes on from JAHWFP010077398.1 coordinate 29,753, forward strand.
CCAGCATTCGTCTATTGTGTCGCATAGTGCTGCCAAGTGCTTGAAAGTAATAAGCAAAAAGAAAAGGAAATCAATAATGTGAAGTCGTACATTATGTCGTCAGTATTTAGTTCTGTTCGCCTACAAAGTAAAGTAAACAATTGTGTTTCTGTGTAGAAGCAATTCACAGCACCTGGACTGTCCACAAATAATTTTTTTAACCCTTTAAAGACTGTATTCTGGCTTCCTTTTGTTTTGCTCTTGACTGGCAAAGACAAGCAAAAATTAAAACTTTCAACTCACTTAAATCGCTTTGCGCAAAATAGTTTTTGCAACATTTGCAAGATAAAGAGTGAATGTAGCAAAACATGTTTCTCACGAGGGGGGAAAACAGGAAAGTGAATGCATTTGCAACATTTACAAGCATCTGAAGTAATGTTGCAAAACTGAGCCATACAGGAAAGCCATTCGTTTATTTAAATGCTCCATGCTCAGACTTCCACTCCCAGCATGCAATGCCCCTTCCCTTCACTTTGTGTTGGATGAACTGAACTGTTTAATGAAAGCGGAGATGGCGGGCGGGTTACCACTAATGGTAAGTATTTTACGATAAGTAGAAACAAATTTTATCTTTAAAATTATACTTTTCACTATCTGAAAATACTAACCTTTAGTTTTAGCTGACTTTGTCCAAAAGGAGATGTGTCAAGCTAAACCAAGAGCTGAAATGCCCAGACAATAACTTAACAACCACTGTTTCAGGAACAAATGACGGTATCCATCAGAACAAACTCGGCAACTCCCACAATGCAGACATGCATCACGTCCTGCCCACTGCATTGCCAGCCTCACTCTTATCTGGCCACTGCCAAACGACCCACCCACTTCGCACATGTAACGGCAAAGGAAAGAGTCCGCATTGTGCCAAGCGCAGAGGAACGCATCGCGCCTAGCGGCAAAAGCCCAAGACGAAGCCAACGCTCGCAACTCATGTGTCTGCACCTCCAGGCAAAGATCCCCAGCTACCAGGGACGCAGTGTCAGTTTTCAGGTGACTGTTGTTTTCACGACTGTTGTCTCGGTTTGTTCTCTTTCGGCTTAAGAGAAACATCCAGACGAGGTGTCAGTTTAGAAGAAATGTAGAGTTCAAGAGGGCTCTTGTAATCCAATTCATGGAGTGATAAGAAACGAAACAGGCTTTCTTGAAGACCTCAATTATGAGAAGCACCAACCGTTTGGTTTCGAGTGGGTTGGTTTCAGTAGAGTTTTTCACAAAGGTTGTTTGCAGCAGCTGTGTTGAGAACGTCGACTTGTGACTCGGCTCCGTTTAAGTATTTTGTTGTTTTCCTTTAGAAGTGACGACTGAACTTCCGACCTTTTTCGGTAGGTGCATCTTGCTCCAAAATCAAGTTTTGCCTCGGTCGTTAGGAATTCAGATTGTGCACAAGTCTCGAAATATCTGGGGCTGGCAGTCCCATCACCAAATGATTTAAAAAACCAATTTTCCCTTCCAGGGTGAGGTGAGGGGGGTTCTTTGTCGAGTTCCAAGGGTTCACTTTTTCCTTTAGCAGACCTCCATTACAAAGCAAAGTTGTTAAGAGTGTCATGGCTTGGCCCAAGACAGAACACTTGTTGGGAATTCGATCTCTTAACCTAAACCAGTTTGAAGTTCTCTGACCTTCAATGGAAGCTCTTCACCTGAAGATTTGTACAGAAAACTGTTGGTTAAGACGTCATCCAAGGTTTTAAGAAGCTCCGAAAAGAGGAATGCTGGATGGATCGACAATGTCATGAAGTGTGGGTACGTTATCAAAATGAGCGTGTCTTGAAGTCTCGTCAAAATCCGAGTGGTTTCTGCCATTCCACGACGAATCTCCTTCCTTATGACTCAAACGTTCTCTTTAAATGATTATCGTTTCATTGGATGTGTCTTTCTTTCCTGTCGCTTTTATGTGTATCGTCCTTTGATCTAGCTTCTTTCGCCTTTTCATCAATCGTTTTTTCGTCTTTCGTCATATGTGTTCTTTCAATAACTGTTTTTTTTTCCACATGCCGGCTCACGTTCTTTCGCCTTTTGTGCTTGTGACTGTCGTCTGCCATCTTTTGATGTTCGTTCCTTCGTGTTCTGATGGAACGTCATTCACTCTGTCGAACTTTTATTTTTCATCAATGTTTCTGTCTCCGTGACCAGTTCTTTCCTTCGTGTGCCGGTCATTTCTTGACTCTTGGTTGCCACTGTCGTTGACTTTCGAGTTGTGGCCACGATTCCGTCTGGAGGAGGAACACCAGGTGTAATTACAAAAGCTGGAAGATCAGATCAATGATCGAGAAAGACTATCGTCACTCGGAGATCTTCGTCGATAGGACGATTCTTTAAACTTTTTACACGGGCAGTTACTGCGAGGGAGAGTCTTCTTTCGTTTCGGAATTTTGGGCGAGTACTCGCCGATGCATTGGGTTATCCATTCGCGGACGTAGGTAAAACTGCTGATGGGTGTAGCCGCCAAGACCTAGTCTTCAGATTCGTATGAATCTGAGAAGGGAGAGTGATCTGGATTAGAGCCGGAAGGCCTACGGTTGTCAGTCGGAAAGCTCCTTGATTTCAGTACGGGAGAGCGGCCCTTAGTTGGTTACAGCAGGAGGCCAACACTTATCATTGAATCCGTGTGCTAGAATGAGTCGAATTCACCACGATGACGGGATCTTTACTACTACGTCATTTACATACAATTTTCGGAGCTCTGGCAGACTTCGTGTAGGATGGATTGCCGATGGTTGATGGGTCAACAGATGACAGGTCCCAGTTGGTGGGCACGGGTCGTTTTGTTGGTTTCTTCCCACGGACAATGTGCGTCTTCGACTTACGTTTGGAATATTTCGCTTTAATTTTGTCAAGTTCGAGTTGTAATGACTCCTGTTTTGTATTGGACGCTGCGGACTGTTCAGCAAGACCGGTGAAATAATCATGGCTCATAGTCAAGCTACGGTTAACAATTAACAATTGTTCAGGCAATAAATTTGCTTCAGAAAAAAGGGCATCACTTAAACCCTGGAAAGTAGTAGGTTTTGAAGTAGTGTCCAATGGTACATGAAGTGTAGCAGGAGCTTTCCGTGTATTTGCTGCAGAGCAGTCCAGTCTGGTGGATAATACATCAAAAGGATGCGGTGAAGCACTGCGAGACGTATCAAATGACAGGCGGATTTTCCATGCCGTCGTTTCCCCGCGCTTTCACCGACGGCAGCAACGGGAAGCGAAGAGGCCGACCTTCTAGATTGATCGCAGCGTGATGGCATGGACGTGGAAGGTTTAGAAGTCTTTGATGACGAATACTTAGCAAGAGACTTGCCGGGAGTGGTAGAATACTCGACGGCGTGGCAGCAACATAACTTGCTTTCTTCCGATTCCTTTGTTCAGTTCAAATATAAGCTTTTCTTTTGAACAGGTTCGTTTAAAACGCTCATTCTCACAACTGGAAAACAAATATTTTGTATTCGCGAATTTTCGACAGTCCTTTATAGGTGTTGGAATAGGCTTCAACTGTCTTCCTCCTGCATTATGCTGTTTTTTTTCCTTCTGTTTACATCGTTGCTCACGCTGCAATTTGAACTGCAGTGTGAGCAACGATGTAAACAGCAGAAGAAAAAAACAGCATAACGCCGGAGGAAGACAGTCGAAGCGCATTCTAACACCTTTTAAGGACTGTCGAAAATTCGCAAATACGAAATTCCGGTTGTGAGAAAGAGCGTTTTAAACGAACCTGTTCAAAATTATGTTGCATACTCTCATAGTATCAGACGACCGTTTCCTGTATTTAAGCTTTTCTTTGTTTTTCGAGGATGGGAATCCAGTAAGGCTGTACAGATGCAGATACCGTATCGGTAAATCTGCAGATATTCAATGTATCGGAATCGGATCGGAATCGGTATTTCTTAGAGATTCCTTTGCAGATACCACACTTCACCCTTGATGATGTAGAGTTTCATGTTTCCTGCCTGCTGTCTGCCACAGTTCTGGAAATTGAAGTGCAACACAAAGTTTCATCCTGAATAAAATCGTTATCTGCATCGAGAACTTTGTGTTCCCTGCCTTCAGACGGTCACGATTCCAAAAATAACAGTGCAACACGAAGTCTCGTCTTGAATTAAATCAGTATCAGCATCGGCATCGGTTTAACAGATATCATGCGGTATCGGATCGGTATCTGCATCGGATCGGTAGAAGTGGTATCGGTACAGCCTTAGAATCAAGTCCTTCGCATCATTCGTCATATGAATCTTGCAAGAGTTGGTAAAATAGTCACAATTTCGATGCCTTTGGCACACACGGTGCGGATCAAACCAGGGGGCTTTTGCAACAATGGCCGGACAGCAGCAAACGTCAGGTGGCGTGGGCACAAAGTCCGGAACAGCATTGGAACCAAGGCCAGCCTGCGGTGGAGAGGGACTCTCCTAGTCGGCTTCTTCTGTGAACCACGTTCTTTCACGATCGAATCACACTGTCAGCTGTCACAATTCTGCGTTCACACCAAGAACACCACAGGGAGACGGAGCAAACGTATAAAAGAATAGCGCTAGAGAATAAAAGATTGAATGAACACACATTTGGCACATACTTTTAGAGGGAAGTGCAGACCCACACTTCGGGTTTTTGGTTATTAATCAATTAAATCTCCAGGGGTAAAAAAAACATTTGAGAATAAAAATGCTAAATTTACAGGTAACAGGCAATGTAAATTTTCATCGCAAATAAAAAAAAAAATTTTTCCTTCAAAAATTGCAAATTTTTTGTTTACTTGAATGGATTTGTGGTTTAGATCCCCCCCCCCCCCAAAAAAAATCAGAATAGAGTTGGACTTTGAAAAATGTAAGGCCACGGCGTGAATTTTGTGGGACACCCTCAGTTAGATAAGAAATAGCACCTTCAGGGCTAATTAGACTTAGGAAAAAAAGTAAGGCCGTTGAGTGTTCTTTTGTGGGAACCATGAGTTAGGTAAACCTCAGATAAAATTCTAATACCCATTTCTTGTTTCCATCTACTTGTACACTGTTAATTACTAGTTTTTTTTTTATTATTCTGGCAAAGGTAACTTACTACATTTTTCTTCCAATAATCTTTAAACTTTGGCCTCAATTTCTTGTGGACGACAATATCCTGCATGTCTTCAAGACTTGGATGCTGCCCAACTTCCTCTTCAAATGGTAACATGTATTCGTCTACAGGACCTATGCACGATAAAGAATGTTTGTTTTTGTTCATTCTAATTCCCATAAGATAGTCAACAACAAAATTGTTAGTGAGTTTTAGAGAGTTGAAAAGCAAAAATTGTGGCGTAGTAAACCCACAAGACATAAAATGTAATATTTCAGATTGGGTGTCACTATATCACTGTCACGTGACAGTGTTAGAAATAAGAAGTCGGTTCAGGTGCCATGGAAGTTCAGCAATCAGAAAAAATATAAGACTTAGTTCAGTCCCAGACATCCACAGGTTTTTATGTGAAATCCACCATACTCTTAATTCATTCTGTATTCCCTGTGTTTGGATAGTAGGGGTGTAAGAGCACAACTTTTTCACGTCGAGTTCGAGTTGAGTTGGGGGTTGAGTATCGAGTTTGGAGTAGAGTTCGAGTTTCGAATATGGTTTTACACACTCGGAAAAACTCAGCAATTCTCAGATTTTTCACAAAGAAACCTGGAAAACTCCGGGAAAAAAACAAAGCCAGGTATTTAGGCCAAGGCCTACATGCATTAACACAGTATCTTAAGATGTGTTAACAATTGTATCCTAATACTTGTGTGTTGAAACCTAAAAGCAGGGCTGGAAAAAGTTCCAAACTTCCCTGTATCCCACGTCAGCCTTCCCGCTTCAATATAATGTGGACCTAATGACCTTTTTTTTTGGCGCGTCTGCTTCCACATAAAAACGCGGTTAGTGGCCCCCCCCCCACCAAAAGTTGATGAGCTAAACTGCGATGCAAAATGAAACTTGTATAGCAGATTCGAAATTTTTAGTAACAGTTTTTGTTTTGTTTACTTAAAAAAAAAATGTTCGTACTGTTGACAGCAAACGGAACCTTTCAAAGCCCTTGTTTCATTGCTGGAGTATTTTATTTTAATTATATTCTATACATACCAAGCGTTTAATTTTTTTCAGGTAGTAAAATTATCATTCCTACAGCACCTTAAGACATTTGCACAAGTTAGCCACTGTTGAGAATCGTCGTAGTTAGACTCATCCCCCACCCACAACCCTTTCACCACACCCGTCATTCTTGCTGACCTGAGAGAGTGGACTATGCCCACTACAGTTGCAGGGAGGGAAAGTAACTTGCCTAAAACGCGGTGCTCTGTGCAGCTACTAAAACAACTAACGTTGGGAACTCTTCTTTGCATTTAAAACTAAATGCAAACCATACAAGTTAATCACTTGCTGTTATGAGTAAGTGGCTTTTGAAATTTCTGAAACTACACTTACAATGATTTTTTTTTTGTTAACTCGTAACTTCCCGTTAACATCTCAACCTTCCCGGTATCCTAGATACCAGGATACGGAACTTTTTCCAGCCCTGCCTAAAAGTTCATTAAATTGAGCTGCTCTCTTGCAACGTGCCAGCCCTAGAAACAAGAAAAACTGATAAAATCTGCGAAAAAAACTTTCTTCCAAAAATTACGGTAAATAACCTGAAAAAAGACCTCAACTACTCTGGAAAACCTTGAAAATTCAGGGAACTCTTTTGGTATTTTGGTGGGAACCAAATAAATAAGTTTTTTCTGTATCAAAAAACTACACACACAACAGTCACTGCATAACTACATGAAAATATTCCCATTTATTAAGCATTTATTTTCCAAAACTTAAGTGATTTCGAATTGGAGTAAATTTTCCATTATCATGAATTTTGAACTTCAAGTAGTCAAGTGTTTTCTTTTGTTGCAAATTTACAAATTCTGAGTGCCAGTAAATAGTTGGCATATTAAAAAGATGTGAAACGCTACTGTACGATGTGTTCTTTCATTTTTAATGAACTTTTAGGTTCGAACATGCAATTTTTTTGAAACCAACGATCTTGTTTCGTTATCTTTCGAAATTTCCGTACCATCTCCAATTTTTGATACCAGTACCAATTCCAAGAAAGTATCGATATCAATTTCGAATTTTGGTGGTATCGCACACCTTTGCTCCACACACATGAACTATTTTTTTGAACTCACTCTTTTAGACGTTCATTTTTCATTAAATTATAATTAACTGTGCAAATTGGATACTTACCATCCTGTAACGTACACCGGGAGAGTATTTCCCAAAGTACCAGGCCACACGCGTACATATCTATCCTTAGAAAAGCATCTCGCTGAAAATTGATTGCCCCTTCAAGTACTTCGGGAGCCATGTAGCGTCGAGTTCCAACCTATTATAAATGAAGACAAAAAAAAGTTATTGTTTGCCTTCAATCAACCAAATGTGTGCCAAAGAGATTATCAAAGTTATCATAATGACAATAAGTTAATTCTCAATTAAATATCTTAAGAGTAGTTTATTTGAGAACATTTTGTGTTAGTGTCAATCAAACCAGGAGCGTTTTTTTTTTCAAAGGCTATGTGAGGCGAGGTGTATCAGTTTTAACAGTTTGAGACTTAAAAGAGGAGGCTTTTCAAATGCTTACGGACAATGAACAACTTTGAAACACTCAAAACAAAGCTTCATCTGACGTCACCTGCTTTGGTTATTTCAGCTTTAAAATAAGTGCCTTAGAAAAAATTCTGATTTCCATGTTAGTTTCTACTTTCTAGTCTCCATCAATAACCTGCTTACAAAATCATGGACTTCATCAAGATAGTGATACAACAATACATGGTATAAGGGTTGATAAAAGTTAAACCTGGAAAAACATTTTACTTCTAACGATTGCGAACAAAGTACATGTGGTTACCCACAACTTTTAAGATCAAAACACCATAATAGAAGAACATATTTCAAGTTCTACTTAAATTTTCGGCAATTGACCAATATACGTCATCGGAAAGGAAATGCACACATTATGACGACAAAGGTTACATGTTAGAGTGGAGAAATTCAAATGCCAGCGCTAGTCAGACCGGAGAGGAGGTCCCATTTCTCGTCAAGCTTGGAAGTCACTTCAGATTCCAGTAAGTGTTCAATGTCTTCTACGTGGTTTTTTTGGTGTTCATAAGGGGCACTTGTTGTATTTTGAATCTTTTAATCGACAAAGATTCCAGCGCTCACAGGTGGGAGCTCATGCTTTGTATTACACTTTAGCAGGATAGACATCCTGTTCCACGCAAAAGGATGCTTGGTTTCTTATGTTGTTCAATTCCGTTCAGCCTTTCACCCCGTCGAGTGGCTCCAATGTGTTCTTGGATCCTCAGTTGCTGGTTTCTCCCACATATATTGCAGACCCCACGGGATACCCTATAAAAGATTTTGCTTGGAGAACTGATATCTAAAGGCGGTAACAAAGTGGGTTTTGGGGCTTCAACTCTCGGCTAGGGTGGGAGGGAGTTGACAAACGTCTTTGGTCTTGTTACGTGTTGTGCATTTCTGGGGTTAGATGAGATAAGGGGTGACTGGATGGTGGTGGGAGAGGAGTGGGGGCTAGTTCAATAATACCAGTTTTGGTCCTGGATTTTAGCATTTTCTTAAAGTGGTGTGCATCCAAGTAAACACTGCAGGCGAGGTTGACTTAAAATCCTGCTGATTTTTTCACTTCTTCCTGGGAGGAAGGTTACAAATTCGCGAGGTTGTTCTTGTAATTGCACTTCTTCCTTTGCTTTCTGTGTGTCTACATTTATCTCTACGGAAAGCAAACCCAAGGAAGAAGTACAACAGCCCAAAACAGCTACAAGAACAAGCAGGCAAATTAGTGACGTTCCTCATAGGAAGAAGTGAAGAAATCCACAGGATTTTAACACAACAAGGCTTGAAGTGTTTGCTCAGATACATACCGAACTTAAAGAAAATGTTAAAATCCAGAAACAAAATTGGTATTGTTGAACCAGCTCCCCTCCCCTCACCACCCCATATCCCATCTAATCCCCAGCGACACCCAACACGCAACAACAACAAAGACATTTTCAACTCCCCCCCCAGCTGACAGTTGAAACTGCAGAACCCAATTTCTTACAATATTCAGATATCAGTTCTCGAAGCAAATTCGTTTATAGGGTACCATGTGGGGGCTGCAAAGCTGTCTACGTGGAACGAGACTTGTTGTTGTTTGAATCTTTGAATCGCCAAAGATCCAAGTGCTCGCAGGTGGGACTCATGCTTTGTCCCCCTTATGAACATCACAAAAGCCATGGACGAAGACAATGAACACTTAGTACGATCTTTAGTGACTTCCAAGGTTGATGAGAAATGGTGCCTCCAACAAAACTTAACAGTGGTAGACCTGACTAGTGCAGCATTCAAATTTCTCCACTACAACATTTGTCTTCGTAGTGCGTGCCTTTTCTTTCTGATGGGTGATCGGTCAAATCACAGAAAATTTAATAGAACGTGAAATCTGCTTCTATTGTGGTAATGTACGAGGACTTTTATCTTAATGATGGAGAATTATCAGTGTAATAAAATCCATTTACCAGTATTTCTGATACCCACAACTTGTAGAGCATTGGGTTGCACAAAACAATTATCATGCGACTCAGATTTGAGTTATAAAGGCTCATAAGAATTGGATGTTGCACTCAGAAAGTAACCAACTATTTGTGGGTATTTCTTTTTCTTTCTTACTATGGGGAAAGAACGAAAAAAATACTCCCAAATAGTGGATCGTGATTATTATTAAAAAAAAAAAACCTTTAAGGCCACGAACAAAAATTTAGTTCTCGGGCACATGTGGGTCTAAAGAACTTGTGCGGCCAACCGTTTTTATTTTCTTACAATTATTCGAAAGTATGTGCTGGTTTTATTTTCTATGATTTGGCCCAAAACTGACGGGACACTGAAGTTCCAAAAAGTGCCTAACTCCAAAAAATATGGAGTGTGACTGTCACTACAAAACATACTTCACTATTTTTTTTAAGTGTAGCTTGGTGTAATTAGCACCAATTTATTAAAAGTTGAAGTATAGGTTTTTTTTTCTCTCAGTTTTAGTTTTTTTTTTTCCTGCAGCTGCTCAGGCACAAGTAGGGTATTCCCTCTTCCTGGTCTCAGGCACCACTGGTTTTAGTCTTTAGGAGAGCTTTCGACTGCTGCTAATTTCTGACGTGAGTGCTTATATCGTTTTAACTTATTTAGCAAAAACTACAGATCAGTCAAAAAAAATTTGAGCCTACTTGTAACTTGCACAGTAGTCTTAATGTCAAGATTGGAAATTTGTTATCCATTAAAAAGTCACTTTGGGAAAAAAAATCAATAATAAAATCAAAAACTTGATGACCATGTCACTTTTGAAAGAGGTAAATGCATGAGAATCAATTTTTTTTCCTGTTGCCTAAATTTAATCCATTTAGGAACAACGATTTCACCAATTTCTCTGTAAAATCCTGTAGAAATGATAGTATAAAAGTTATTACCTGACCATGAGTATCGCCTGGCGACTGTCCTGGATGGAATAAAATAGCCAGGCCAAAATCAGCAATGCATGCTGAAAGATCCTGTTTCAAAAGGACATTTTTACTTTTGAAATCTCGATGCGCTATGGCTGGCTTGTGCTTTTCAGCTTTTGTGGGAGGAAGTTCTTCGTGGAGGTACATTAAGCCTTTTGCCATCGTCTCTGAGATATGACAGAGTTCATTCCAGGTGACCAAATTGGCCTAAAAATAAATATTAATCAATAATTCTGCATTAGTGCTCGTTTTTGTACTGAACTTTAAATTCTAACCATGTTTTTTTTTTTTTTTTTACTTGTTATGGTGACACGAAGCCAACGGCTTATTTGTAACAATAATACAAAATATAACAATATTACATTAGTATACCTTTTCTTTCAACAAACAATCCCCATATATTTTGTCTTCTCCTTCATACAAATTATTATTATTATTATTTTTTTTATTTTATTTATTTTCACTTAATATTTTGAAGGTGGCACTTCATTCTTGTTTTCAGTTCATTATAGGTATTAATATTTTTTAGGTCATATGGTAAGTTATTAAATATATTTATTGAGTAAAATTCTTCTCTCATCTTCCTGTAATTGGGGTTGGCCTAAGAAAATGTTACTTATTTTCAGTGGGGGGAGGGAGAGATTTGCACGCGTTATATCGGTGTTACAGAGGGGAAATCTGTGAATGCTGCCCTGGTACTTTAAAGTGTAAACAGTTTTGATTTCAAATAAAATTACTAAAAATTACCATCAGAGGGCAGCTAGCCTCCTCTATCAAACTATAGAAAAGTGTCACAATATTTAGTTGTCGGCAGCGAAATGTAAATGCGTGGTATTTACCCTTTCTGTCTTGAGGCTCGCTGTGCTCCGGTCGTTGGCTCGCGCGGTGGAAGTGCGGATGTTTTCTTGCGGCCGAATCTATGGCTTATCTTTTCTCTGTTGTGCATTAGGTTTCCTTGTCTTTGGCCTGTGTCAACTATGGCCCTTTTTTCCCTTGGTTGGGTTTTGTTGTGCGGGTTTATTGCCGCTACCCATCTAGGCTTTATTATCTTAATTCTTGGAAAGTTGGTAGAGAAGGGTGTAACTGCTGTAGCTTCAGCCCGACCATTTTCTGTGTTAGGACTGAGAATTATGGACATGATAGGGCTGAAAGATTGTGTGTCACGGGGATAATTTTGCTGCTGAGGATAACATGTCTCGGCTTGCTTCATCTGGACTGCATTGAAATCAGTTTAGCTGTGAAAGATCGTGACAAAGATGTTTGTTGGGTGTTCAGGAAACGTTTTTGGAATGTCAGGTCCAAGTTTACTGTGTGGCCCAAAGCAAGTTTCTGTTGTGTTTCCAATAAATACATGTGAATGGAGAAGAACACCTTCTTACCGAAGAATTCACTACACCTAGACCTAAGGATCACTGTGACAGTCACATCCAAGGCCTCATCCCGTTTTTCTCTCGGCTTTTGGCTGATCAACGAACAAGCAAAGCCATGTTTTGGGTCATTTGGGGAAACCACTCGTCCCTCTGGAACCAATGCATACGCGGAGTCCGCCAGGCTCAGAGTGGAACAAGCGTTGCGAAGAATCCATCTGAGCTATGACTCAACCTTCACAAATGTCGGTCGTCACTCGCCAAACGGCGAGGAAAATTCAGCAGTTGGCGACTTGGTTTTTAAAGCTACTCGCCAAAATGGCGACTGATTAACAAACCCTATTGCTTAAATTATCATATCTCGGGAACAGTATCAGCTAGAAACAAGCGGTTTGCGGCGTTACGTGCAGAATTACAAGGGCTCTCCAACCAAGTGTGTAACAATGTTGCTAGCCCCTTTAGTTGATTGGAGAGCTAGATTAATGCAAACAATATATAAGCATTAAGTAGTAGCACAACTGCTAAAATTGTTCCTATATGGCGAGGAGGTAATGGACAATGGCGAGTACATTTTAATGTTTACCGGCCAAATGCCACACAATTCACATTCGTGAAGGTTGCTATGACTGCACCCCTATCTCTGGCGGGTATCCAATACAGCTTGCATAAACCCACTAGGGCGTCATGAAAATTCAACTCTCTCTCCGCAAAGGGATGGATAAGGAAGTTGACCATATCGAATTCTGTTCACAAAACAAATGACCGAGCCGGCCGGAAGCGAGATTTCAAGGGCTTGATGTCCAGGCCCAGTTCCGCGTACAACGAAAGGCAAACCGAAGCTCTTGACGGAGAAACGAAGCACAAGCGTTCCGGTAAAGCCAGTCCTTGAGATATACGTGGCCGAGTCTTCCGGCTGTGAAGAAACCCCAACGTGGAGAACGGACGTAAACAAACAGGGTGCCGTCGCAAGACCAAAGGGTATGACTTCAAATTGGTATGTCAGGCTGCTGGACACGAAGTGGAACAGATGAACCACTGACGGATGCAGGGAAATAGGCAGGTATGCGTCCTCCAAGTTGAGTGACAAAGTTACTTCCCTTGGCCCATAGATTCCCTCACTGAAGCCAACGTCCCCATCTTGAAGTGTTCTACCGCTAGATAAGCATTGAGGCGCCACATTTTGAAAATCATACGAGTGATGCCGTTTTTCTTGAGAAATCACTCGCGCCGGGCTTTAGAAATTCCGGTTATCTCCTGGTGATCGACGAATTGCCCATTCTCCAATAACTTCTCCACCTCCAGCAACTTGTCAGGTGGCCGACTCAAACCACGACTGACTACGTTCGGGAGTGTCATTGCATCATTTTTCGCCTTTTTCATTCAACGCAGAGATCGACTTAGATACCGAATCATACTTCCGTTTGACAGAACTCTTAATTTTCAACGAACTGGACCAAGTCTTGACTAGGGGTGTGCGAACCTCGAAAAGTTTCAAGTTCGAGTCGAGTTTCCCATCTGCTGAAACTCTGCTAGATTTATCCCAACCAAATTCGAATACGGTAAAAATGGGATAACTTCCCCAATTTTTTACCGATTTGGCGTTCAAATATAGGCTACCAAATTCATCATCTCAACGAGAGCTTTCCGGTGGTGTACATTAAAAGCCACTAGCTCAAACCATTTTAAAGTTATATCCTAAAAACTAGTTGTAGACATTGACCCGCACAGTCCATTAAGCAGCATCTTAGTTATTACACTAACAAAAAAACAAAAAAAAAACACCTGCAAAATAAGTGTGTTAACCAAATATTCAAACTTGGCTCGATACTCAATTCTTCTGTTGAAAACTCAGCTCGAATCAAATTAAAATTTTGTTACTCATTTTTTTTTTGCGCCAAAACCGACCAGCGTCGTTTTTCCACAGCCCTTAAGGCTGCCAGTTCTATTTCTTCTGGTTCTGCTTGTAGCCCTAAAGTTAGTACACCAGTTTCGACAAGTCCCCCCTTCGTGCCGTTGAAAGTGTTGTTGGATGTTGTTGACCCAAATTTAAATGCTACGGCACAGCTGACATCGCATTTAAAAGCACATGTTTCACCAGGCTCCGTTCCGACCCAAAGTCTGTCTCTCGTTTCCGAAATACCGGTTGGGGTTTCAAATTTAATAATTGTGACTACGGGGACAGCGTTAGGTGAACTGCAGGCTTTTCGGGAGAACTTTCATGTAATGGTAAAATGGACTTCTGTTCTTCAGTTCAGCACAAATATCACACGGGGAGTCTAAAAACAGATAGCTCCTGCACCTATGACACTTAATACAGTGTAGGGATTCTTCCTAGTGTTCTACAAATAACAAAAATCTGATTAGGCCATCAAATTCAGGGTTAATGAGATTGATAACCTAAAAAGAACTACGTTGATAGGATAATTTTGAATGAATTAGCACATAACTGAGCTTCTACCAACAACTACAAAGTATGAGAAGAATAACAATGATATGCTGTGTTCAGTAGATTGGCCACTTATTAGGAATATGCCTGGTATCGTTCAAGCAGCTTTAAAAACTTTTTCGAGCATTTTGTACGACAGGAATTATTTTTTATTTTGAAAGACTTGTACGAATCCTGAGAATACTTGTTTACACATTTTATTATATGCTAACTATACTCAACCCATTCCTTACTCCACTCCAGTGAAAACTAAACTAGGCTACTAGGTGTTCAGACACAAGCGAGTGCAGAAGATGCAAAGCTATACCCCATGAAAAAGCTGAACTAGGCCCCACAACACTTCACAATTTTGAACCGTTTTTAGTGGAATGCTTTTAAAACTGCACCGTACCTTGAGGTAGTCACAAAGTGAGCCATTTTCATGGAAAGAAGTGATGAGCCAATATTCAGCTGCTAAGTTATCGCCTCTCGTTTCAGCTCCAATGTAAGCCAAAACGTTAGGATGCGACATCTGAGGCAGGCGGTAAATATCCTGCTCCACAACCCAAGACTGTTTATCCTGTAATAAAAAAAAACAAAAATGAGAAAATATCAAAAGTACCACAACTGCACTGCGAGAAAAAATGTCTTTAAAGCTCAATTAAGTTATAAGGCCACGTAGCAACAATAGTTTACAGGCCATCAGGACTGATTGGCAATTACCATTTTAGATGATTATGTGAAAACGTTTACATGATTATGTATAAAATTAAAAACCCTTTTGGATAAGACTCCTGAAAAGTTAACATTATACCACTTAAAACACACATTAAAACAATTCAAATGGACTACTGTATCAATAGACCCTTTAAATAAATGAAATAGCTTGACCAATGCTTATTTGTGCAGCGTTTGGTTTTGCCATGTAACTTTAAACCAGGAGGAAAAATAACTGGGCTCAAAATAAAAATTATACTTACTTGAACAGGAAAGATCTTGACTGCAACATGTTCAGTCAACATTTGAGCTTTCCACACAGCACCAAAACGTCCCCGAGCTTTGATTTCCAGCAGCTGGACAGGTCGCAACCCAATCAAGGGCGACGGCGGAGGTAGAGGGCTCGGATCTGTCGTTGGTACCTCGTTGAAGTATGCCATCTTTTGATGCCGATATAACCAGTAAGCAATGGCAATAAAGAAGGTTAACCCCACAAACGGCACCAAAGTGTACATCAAAATGTTAAACACTTGACGGCCATTGTAAGCAGCTTTTATAGGCTTTGCAGCTATAAAGAAATAAAAACAAAAAAGGGTTAGGCTAAGTGTTATCTTTCCCGTATACTTTTATTTCATTACAACAAGGAAGTTTGCGCAATCCCAAAATGTGTTGTACCGAACCAACCTTAATATTACACACATCACTTATCGTTAAGATTTTATTTCACATCAGTGAAAAGCCCAAGTAAGTTCAGGCAAGTCTGTTCCTCTCCCCATATGGGCAGAAGCGTTTTTATTTTCTCCGGAAAACTACGGATTATCCATGGATCTCGTTGGCGGCTATTACAAATGAGTAAGGGTGGACTAACCACCTTTTTTCTACCTGAGCCGATCAAACGAAACTGGCCAATACCAAATTTTGATCTTGATTACCACAATTGATCCCAGTTCCCAATTAACCAAAATCTAACACTGAAGTATGTATTCAAATGTCAAAATCGGTCATCGACAAGTGAATATATCTTCGATTTGGTACATTACCGAGATATCTGGGTTTCATCTACCGATACTGCAAATATCGGTAAAGATCGGCAACCGGAGTCGGCCCAGCCTTACAAATGAGTATGCACTCCCAGAAGCATTACAAAACAGACTGCACCAGTATTTTCTTCTCCTATGCCACCGATTCCCCCAAATCCTCCTAGCCCACCGGTCACCAACACCTCCTGTTTCTATATCCTTTCCTCCTCTCCACCCCCCCCCCCCACCCCCTTTCAAACTATTCCAACCGTAAGCAATCTTTACAAGAATAACGACAAAGGGAAATACCTAAGCACCATTTAATTACGTGTCAAACATTACAAAGCATAATGAAGGCTGTTTTACACGAGTTTACCATTAAAATTAACACATGGGATGGGCAAATTTTATTTATTAAAAATTTTAAAACTTGGCATTTCACAAATTAACCTTGAAAGCAAGCTAGTATAGTAACTGATTTTCAATTTTCACTACATCCTAAAGCAGGTTAAGTGTATTAAAACATTAAATTATGTCTCATTAAGAAGACAACATTATGTTAACAATGCAAAAACACTTATTGGACCCAGTCACGAACTGACAAGATGCTGCATTCAGGAGTTTTTCAGAAATGCAAGTGGTGTTATAAAATATATTTTTGTTTTCCCTGTACTCGTTGACATGGATACTACATACGTTTGATACCCACCAACAGCACATAGAATTATTTGTTGCTCACACAAACAAAAAAGTTTGTACAATTCGCTCTGTAAAAATAATTGTAAAATTCTACCTACTGCCAGCTTCATAAAAAAAAAATAAACCTTTCATTGGCACTACGAAAAGTGATGGTGTACAGAAAAGCCTTCATGTATTAGGCTACTAACCGGTTGCTGGAGTCGGAGTTGTTGCCATTGGGATATGGTACATATCTCGGTTGCACATATCTCCTTCGCAGCAACAAAACATTAACTGCTTTTTGGTTTCTTCCCTGGTTTCAATGCATTTGTGCTTGTTGTAGCATGCTGCATGATTTAACCAGCAACCTATAAAATAACACAAACAAATCACATCATTTTAGTACAAACTTGGCTATTGTGTTGACTGATAAGCATGCTGGTTAGATGGCGATGGTAAGCAACTAACGCAAAACAATGGATTTCCCAGGGAAAACTAAAGACAAATTTGAAAAGGTAGTAAAATTAGCAAGATCTGATTGGGCTTGTTCCTTTTAAACTCACCTGTCCACCCATATGCATCAATTAAATTTCAAACTGGACAAGCTCAGTAGCATTGGTACGCCTACAGCTGCTAACGTTTTCTACTTCTGCCCACAACAAATAATACTACAAGGCAAGGCCATAGGACCCAGCCATCTCCACACCCCCCCCCCCCCCGCAAGTTATTTCTTGATGTTTAATTTTTAAAACTAGGTTAGTTTGTTTATCATTACGGTCAGTGTCTTTTGCTGCCATACCTATAGGGTCCTGTATATGGTACATATCTTGGTTACTAGGGAGTATTATAATAGAACTTCTGTAGCCTACCCCATTAATTTTCGTAACTGAAGCAGCTTCTCTTCCCCCTCCCCACCCAAAATTTCCAAATTCGGTTTTTTAGTCCTTCTTTCATCTGAAAAAATTGTATTTTTGGCAGTTTGGCTGCCTCTGTGCCCCCCCCCCCCCCAAAAAAAAATAGAATAAGAAAATTTTTCCCCGAGTAAGTCACTGTAAGGTACTTATAAGGGAAAGGCCAAGATAGTTGAAATTTCGTACACTGAAGAGGATGTGTGAGGAATGGACTTTCTATTGCTGCACCGAATCCTAGTAGAAAGAAAGCTTCCCTGTACAGCTCAGACTTCATCTGATTCAGTAGGTTCACCTGGAGACCAACTCCCATAGTGTTGGGCTATCCATATCAAAACTGCGCTTTTTAAAATACCAATATTCTTTTAACTTTTAATCTGAAAAAGGTGCTAAAATTATCACAATAGTTTATGTGGACTTCGTAGTCTACATAAACTATTGTTATAATTTTAGCACCTTAAAGGGTTTAAAGGGTTTAACGAGTGTTAACCACTCCTGGTCATCTGCCCGAAGCCCTAAGGCCCTATGTCTGCAACAGCCAGATTCCCAGGCGGTCACCCACCCAAGTATGCACCTTTTTTCAGCACCTTTTTTCAGCTTAAACAATGCCGGTATTAAAAAAAAAGCGCGAGTTTTGTAGGACTGCCCAACACTATGGAAATTGGTCTGCAAGAAAGCCTGTTGATCCGATTAAGTGAGAGCTGTGCACAGAAGCTTACTTTCTGTTAGGTTTCAAAACAGCGCAACAATTAGTTGAAAGTAACATATAACATAGAAATTATAAATAATTTCACAAAGGAGCCAACTTGTATCTCTAGTTTGATAGTTGTTAGATTCAAATTTTAGATGCCCTGACGATAACCCGTCGGGGCATCCGGAGACTGCAGTAAAAACTGACGTGAAGCCATTTAGATAAAAAAAAAAAAAAATTCACGTTCCGGACTCTACCACGTGTGTTAAGTTTTATTTCTCTTCATTAAAAAGTAGGGCAATCCATATAACTAAGATCATATTATTTGTTTGTGTGTGTGTGTGTGTGTGTCACCGGATTACCGAGATTCCCACTTTTCATTCTTATTTTTGTTTGTTTGTTTGTATCTCTGTCAAACAGAATTGCCTGTATAAGGAATGACGGAATTGTCTGTATAAGTAATGATTCAAACTGTGTTTTCAACAAAAGAGACACAGTACTGATGACGTCACAACATTTTCATGCAAATGGGATCTATGCCTCTGTCTCTTAATCCTAATCTAACTAAATCTAATGAAAGCTTGGGCGACTGTTAATGGGAAATCACAGCATTTTAATACAAATGTGAAATCACAACAATGCTCAACAAACGAAGGAATTATCTTGATTCCCACTACGATTTCAATAGAATTAGGAGTGGGAATCTGGGTAATCTAGTGACAGTAGCGTGGGTGACTCAAGGGGAAATTAATTCAGTATTTTCATGCAAACGGGAAATCACAACAATGCTCTAAAAAACTGGCCGTATATGGGGAGGGGGGGGGGGGCCTGTCCTAGTCTAATGAAAGCTTGGGCAACTGCTAATGGGAAATCACAGCATTTTAATGCAAATGTGAAATCACAATGTTCTATCAAACCGGCAATATGCTGGGGGCTGCCCTGGTTAACTCAATTTCCATTACTTTTAATTTTTTGCACCTTTGTTGAAAAAACAGTTTCGAATCTATATAACTAAGATCGTAAGATTTGTTTGTTTATTTCAGGGGTCTCCAAACTATGGCCCGCGAAGTACTTTTGTCCGGCCCGTGCTTTATTTTCACTAAATTCAATTTTTCAGTGTTCCTTTTCCCTGAGTGACACGAAGGTTACTTTTTCGAAACTACGTACAGTAGTAAGATCTCGACTTCGTGCAAGAATGGCTGATAAACATCTGCATGCACTACTTCGCATTGGAATTTTCACTCTAAATTTCAACATAGATATTGTTAGTGAGAAGTAAGCCCACAGTTTCCAATAGTGTGCCTGGGGGACAGGGTTCTAGTGAGGAGCAACTATAACTTTGGAGAGGTGGGGTGGAAAAATACTGTTACCTTAATTTACAAAAACACAACATAACCATCATTTGGTATTGGGGAAAGGTACCTCCCCACTACACCTGGGGGAAGAAGGGGGAAAAAGGATGGGCTCTGCTGAAACCCACTGGGACCAGACGAGGAAAATTCCGGCCCGCGAACCATAAGGAGCTGCGCTATATGGGCCTCACTTTGTAAAGTTTGGGGACCCCTGGTTTATTTGTTTGTGTGTGTCGCCATATTATCGAGATTTCCACCCCTAATTCTATTGAAGTCGCAGTGGGAATCTCGATAATCTTAGTTCTTTCGTTTGTTTGTGTGTCTGTTAAATGGAATTGTCTGTATAAGTAATGATTCGAACCCTCTTTTCAACAAAAAGCACAGTAGTGATGACGTCGTGTTTTTTTTCCAGTCACAATATTTTCGTGCAAACGGGATCTAGGCCTCTATGTCTCTTAACCCTGGACCTAACTAAATCTACCGAAAGCTTGGGCGACTGCAACGGGAAATCACATGTATGTGTGCGTGTGAGAGTGTCAGCAGTGTGAATCTCGATAACCCGTATTCTACTGACATCCATAGTGGGAATCTCGATAATATTAATTGTTTTGTTTGTTTGCGTGTCTTTCATTAGAATTGTCTGTATAAGTAATGATTAGAACCGTTTTTTCAACAGCGATGCACAGTACTGATGACGTCATATTTTTTTTCCAGTCACAGTCATTTCATGCAAACAGGATCTAGGCCTCTATGTCTCTAAAAGTGGCACCATCACCGACTGAACTGCGAACGAAAATACCATGGCGCCATCTAGCGACAATGATATTGTTAACCTTTAATTAGCTTGCTCCTAGGTGCACGACGACGAACCACATTTTCGCTCAGTAATTAAGGATGTCGTGGCTTGTTTGTTTCGTTAAAAGAAATGCAGTTAAGCATTCCTTCGCTTGGTGCAAGTAAAAGCTATATAGTACTACATAGCGCTAGATGTTGTCAGATTCCGTCTGCTTTGAATTGGTGATAGTGCCACTTTAGTCTTGGTGCAACTAAATCTAATGAAAGCGTTGGGCGACTTAACGGGAAATTACAGTATTTTCATGCAAACGGGAAATCACAACAATGCTATAAAAAACCGGCCATATACGGTTTCTGCCCTAGTTTATGGAAAAAATATAAGACTTTTACAGCTATCTGGTAAAAGAGTAAGTTGTAAAACGTTCGAGGAGAATAAAACGTTTAAATTCCCATAAAAATATATCGACACACATAATTTTTTAATAAATTTTTGTTACTTTTCTTAACGTAGATTTTACTAATAGCATGCTATCCAAGCTTGACCTTATCAAAAGCTACTTTCAGCATTTTAGCCAATTACTATTTTACATGGGGAAATCTCAAAACCTCAATTTGATGGAGTGACAAGAGTAATAGCGTAAATCGTGTATTAAAAGCCCACCCCCTAAAATGCGGTAAAGTCAAAATCATGAAATAGTGGAGTTAAAGCCCACCCCTCAAATTGTCGTTTTTCTACGAAAAATTACCTAAAGTTATATGATGTGAATAAAGACAGTACTGCTTGCTATGTTTACTGGCCCCTTCTCCCTCCCTGTAGTAATAGTGGACTCCTTTAGCTTCTAGCACCTGCACAAGGCCTGGGCATCTCTCATCTAAGCCTCCTCCCTTCTTCACAGCATTTAAAAGGATGTAAAAATTGGTCTTTCAGAGTTCGTTCAAAAGCTTCAAACTTTTGTAATTGATGTCATGAAAGGTTAGAAAATTGATAATGCTTGATTTAAA